>JBCNYG010000010.1:1234909-1252012 GCA_039654305.1 Porochilus rendahli | reverse complement strand
AGTTGTCTTTCTGATCAAGTGAATCTTTTTTTATTGGGGGCAAAAATGCCTTTCTTTCAAAAATTAATTCCTTGTGTGTGTGTGTTTAAAAAGTTATATAGAGTGTATATTTAAAGAGTTTTTGCAATTTCAAGCAACATCAAAAACCCTTATAAATGACCTAAGATAAATGATTAAGTCCTGAATGGGTAAATAGACGCTAATCATCACAGTTTAGCAATTGGTCTGTTGCCAACAAAAGGCATCCATTGTTTTTTCACTTTGAACGCACACAAGTTAGTGTTTTTATAGTCCATGTACTGTTCACATGTTCAGCATAGTTCACCTCTAATCCTTTGCGACGCCCACTAAATGAGTCCACAATTGTAGCTCACTATGTATTTACTTAGCTAAACTGTGTGAGCCAGTGTTATTTGTAATATGTTTAGTTTTGCCATATTTTAGCTAGATATTTGGGATTCCAAGTAGAGCTCTGTGAATGTTGAATGATGTGCTATGGTTCATTAATTGGACTGAACTAAGATTAAGAAGACTTTCCACATTCCAGTTAAGCACATGGTGCCAGGAATCACAAGCAAAGCAATTATGATCACTTGTATTTGCAGCATCCTAATCCTGAGCTGGAGCTGCTTTGCAAAGTTTCACCTGGGTTTCCGGTTTTCTCCAGAAAACATGCTGCTATGTGGATGCCATGTTGCCCCTGGGTGTAAACGTGTTTGAAATGTATTTCTGCCACATTTCTATTTTTACTTGGGTCAAATCTGGACCTTTTATGGATGAATAAATCAGTTTCATTAGGGCTGGATATGACTGTATATTTAACTTAAAAGTAATCATGCTTTTAATAATGATTGTGATGAACCGGCTGGATGAAGAGATTTAAAGATTTAGCTGCGAAAAGCAGTTATTGAGAAACGAGACTCAAGAAACACTTGAGAAAGTGCTGTACGTTCAGATTCCCGTTTATAGCCACTCAAAAAATCAGCCCATTAATATTTCAGTGTTTTTTTCCTCTGAGTATCGGTGTTATTGCTGCAGTGTTACCGGCCCAGTCCGTGTCGAGGAAAAGACCTGAATAGACATTCATAGCATGGATTACGTTTTTGCATCTGTAAGCTAAAAAGATTACACCAGGGAGCCCAGAGATGAGATGTGCAATGGAAAAGAGAACGTTTTATACTGACTCTGTATTACAGGCCCTAAAGCCCCTGTCACACATTGATGATTTAGCCAGCGCATGTCGACACACAAATTTGGCAAATAAGCTGCCGTATGTCAAATAAGTAACGAGTAGGTTTTGTGTAAGTTAACAGCACACTGATATACGTTGTAGTACAGTGAGGTCGACGTACACTAGCGTATGGCTTATATGTTCTGGTCATAAGTTGTAGGTAAGTTATGTAATTGTTCACACACATTATTTGTAAGTTACTCATAAGGTGAAGAAATTGTCTAGCGTACTTTTGAACGTACGTATAATTTATACCAACGAATGGCCAGCGTGCTGGGAGCGTTTGCAACTAATGACCAGCAATAATCAATGATGGAGTCTTGAGAAGAACTGACAAGTTACTGGTTTGAACCCCATTTCATTTACCAATCCCCCAAAACGCTGCCAAGACACCCATAAGGCGCTAGTTGTAAGTTACAAAGACGTTCAGTAAGAGTTCTGTGGACAACTGGAACATGTCAGATACGTCTACACATGTCTGTATGTATAAGATAAGTTCAGTATAAGTTAGGTATGAGTTTTCAATAGGTTCTGGAGAAGTTACTAATAAGTTATTTATATGTTCAAAACTGGAATAACATCAATAGTTCAGTGTATGCCAGTGTTTTATAGAAATTTGTCATACGCTGGTATAAGTTCTGCAAATCGTTAAAAAAGTAACTCTCAGCTGATGAAGCTGTAGCCTCGTCTCAGATGATAAGTGTACACGGTATATCTCAAAGTAAATGACTGGAGACTACATGCTGTGCTCAAGAACCAAGATCAGAATCATATATAAATAATCCCAATATTTTAGCTGGTATGTACCAAGTGAGTAATGACCTGCAGCTGGCAGTATAAATGTTAGGCCATGTCCAGATCCGTCAATATTTGGTTTGATTCTTGGTGTCTGCATCAGATGATTTGTTGTTAAATATATCAAAATTGATTTTGGACTTTTCCGTGGAAGCAAAACAATCACGAGCAGTGGTGATAAAATACACAAGTGAGGTTGGAGTTGAATTCCTTTAGAGTCTGGTGTGTAGATTTGTATCAGGCGATTAAGCAGCAAAGTGAAACGCTAATCAGAATTGTTCTTTATTTTAGGATAGCCAGCTACTGATCAGTTGCGTGCGCGTGTGTGATTTTTTGTTAGAAGAACTTAAATGTAACAGACTAAGCAGACATTTCTCATTGTGTTGATTACACAGAATGCCTTATGAAAACACAATCATAGCATGAATGAAAGTGCTACAACTTTTCTGTTTCTGCATCTGGTATTCAGAGGAAACGTGAACCCAGGAAAGCATAAAAAATATAAAAAATCACAAATGCAGCTGTCTGTCTCCCTTCAAGTGCATATAAATGTAATAGTATTCACCACATCCTTCTTATTATGGCAACAAAGGGACATCAAGACAGAATGCACGCCATTGTCAGGCTTTGATTGATATTAGATTTAAGCCTGCTATCTAATATCACGAGCAGCTGTCTCTGGTAATAACAAAGTGTTTGGACAGAGGGGAACCTTCTGGTCCAACTCCCCAGAGAGACCCAACACAGAAAAGTGTTGATGCAGTTGTGTCTGTATACTGCAGTTCTGTCTGCACCACTGTCTAATTGCAGACGTGGGTTGCCGAGTGTTTTGACTGTAGTGGATTAGTACTACGCTACCTAATTACTGTAATGTGTTTTCAGAGTGACAGTTGGGACACTGCTACCGTACTTCAGCGAGAAGCCCAGCTTCCTTTTCTCGCTGCATGTTTCCTTCTACATAATATCAGCAGAAAAATCATGGCATACATTGTATGTTGTTTTTCAAGTAGCATGGAAATTAAGCTGAGAATTTTTTTTTTCTGCTAAAAATTTATTTGAATAGAATACAGAGATGCAACATCCAGTAGTGGTGTGTCATCCAACTGCTGAATCACAGGATGTCCTTACATTAATGAGGAAATACCATCGACTTTTTATATGATTGTGTTAAAACTTGAACCCTGTTTCTTCTCATGTCCCTTCAACTATTTTTAGCTGACGCACCATGTCCAGTAAAATTATGTTTACGAGGAAGTTCATTGTGACCTGTGTACCATTTAACATCCTTGTTGTCTGGATTTGAGATTAGCGCCATGTAGTTTCTCTGCTGCAGGTGCCTGTGACACAATGACCCTGTCTGTTGCGCTGCTGCCATCTGCAGCTCTCCGTTTGCACTTGACACATTTAGGCTTCTTGGCGCCTGCTCACACACAAAGACAAACAAAAGACCAGGCAGTGTTTCCATGTTCCCTACAACATTGTGGGTTTTGGATTTCCTCCAACACCTTTAACCGGATGCTTGAGAGATTCCACATCCCCCTCAATCGTGGCAGGTGCTGGCTTCAGATCGGCCTGCGTCATCCATTGGAATGATGTTAGTCATCCAGGACTGCAGTTAGTTCTGTACTTTATGTAGAGTATACGTGATACTCTGAAACACACAGTAAAATTCACTTGTGGTCTTTATAGAACTTCTCTTCTCCAGACTAATCTTCTGAAGGGCCGTGGAGGAAATTACATTCCTAAGTAATGGAGAGGTTTATGAAAAGGAAGTAAGGAAGGTATCAGCTCTCAATAGCAGAAATAGTTCATCCCCAACACCTCTGCTCCAGCTGCTGCTGGTGTAATCATAAACACCGTCCTTCTTTAGACTTTTTAACAACCATACAAATAAAATGAAGGTGATTAGGTATCAGTTTTCTCCAGATTTGAATGAACTGTATGTTTGGTGCAGGTACTTCTATTTATTCATGTGTCATTTATTTGCACATGAGATTTTCTGTACAGTGTATATATATATATTTTGTCCCTAAAAAAAGTCTGGAATATTACCAAAAGAAACCCGTGTGGTATTGTGGCTAGCGCAGTCACTTCACAGTAAGGTGGTTCTGGGCTCAGACCTTCCCTCTCTCCGAAGACATGCAGATGAAATCAGCTGGCTACTCGAAATTGTCCACAGGTGTGGATAGTTGTTTGGGTCCGTGTTAGCCCTGTGATGGATTGGTGACCTGTTCTGGGAGTACACCACGTCTCACCCAAGTCAGCTAGGATTGGCACTAGTTTCTCTGCAACCCTGACAGATAAAGACTTTACAAAAACAAATATAGAAGGCCACAGCAGAAAAATGTATAAATTGCTTGAGTAGCTGTAGGTGTGTCATATGAAAGCTACAAGTCGTTGAACACGTACATTTTTTCCCGTCTCACAGGTAATTCTCAATGTCAGGTCCATTTCCTAGCTCTGTTATAACCCTATGATGTTTTATGTTTGTGTTATTATAGATATACAAATTTCATGTGCTTTTAAGGTCATCTGATGCACTCACGATAGTAGGGTCCTCTTACAGTCCTATGATCTCCCTTCATTAGACCACAAGACTTATTTTTCTCACTGTCTTATTTTTCAAGACAGTATTTTTACAATAGCCTTGGGTGGTGTATGTACATCATGAAGCTTATGGCAATCGAGTATCGGAAGAATGCCGTACAAGACCTAACGACAGACCTTCTTTCATATTTTATATGAAATCAACTACACAGCTTTCAATTCCACCTCACCCAATCCTACATCAGTCCTTTCTGTCATTGCTCTGCTAAATTTATATGACTAAAAAAAGGTTGTTTGTGAAAGGGGCTTAAGCAGTATAAATAATTGTTGGATGGATTCTTAAAAAAAAAAAGTTTTTGTATTTCTTCTTCTCTTTTTTCCCAATGATTTTTTAATGATGCATTTGGGGGTTAAGATTAGTAAATGACCCATATGTGTATCGGCAAAAAATCTATTCAATTTAAATTAGTTTTATTTAGTTCATTTGTGTAGCATTTATTACAATTGACATTGTCGCAAAGCAGCTTTACATAGTAAAAAAGAATTTACAAATTTTTCTACAATCCCTACACATCCCTAGTGAGCGAGCCCACGGCGACAGTTATATCAAGAAAAGTGTAAAATAAGTATAACGGTAACTACGTAAGGGATCGCTGTGTGCTTTTTAAAAATAGAAAAAGATTATTGAAAGATGAGGAACACATGGTTGCTGGAAAAAACTACAGGAGTTTGCGGGATTCGAAAATAAATGATCTTTGAGCTCATTACGAAATGAGCATGTTGAGGGTCAAGAATTGTTGACTTATAATTGACCTACTGGCACCATGCTTTCCCGTGAGCAATACCTTCAAAATATCACATGAGCTGTGACAAGCTTGGAGGTTGCCAAAAATTTGCCCTTCGACTTCAGAAAAGAATGTTCCTCTGTATGCAGTGCAATACACAGGAAAGAGTTTAATCATACGCCTGCTTGAGCTGTTCTCCTCTGAGACTTCTTTGTACCCTCCCACAGTGCCACTCTCACTTGTTCCCCAAGCACTTCTGAGGTGACTTTGTTTGTTTGTTAGTGCTGACACCAGCACTGAAGAGGAGCACAAGTAATCTTACTGCCATATGGTGTTTTGTCTGCTTTGTAGTGGCCACCCTGGGAGATGACGCTCTGGAATTACAGGTCATACACATACATAGTGGGCCAGACACACACAGGAAGTCATCGCCACTTACTGTCTGAGTGTACAGCCAGGGTGTGTAAACAGACAGGCATTTGGGCCTGTGCCAGAAACCCTCGGTGAAAGTATATTGATCAGTCAGGAAAGCCATAAAGAAAACAGTGTGTGTTCAGCTCAAAGGAAGTGTCAGCCAGCTCAATGTGCTTCTGAGGTGCTGCTCTGCAGCAACACACACTCAGCGCGGGATCAGGTTTTCCCACAGAGATCCGCTCTATTCGTGTATTACTCACTATGACGGTAAACCCTCACCCTGTGCTGTGATCATTTCCCTTCCCTCTCTGAGATATCTCCACTACTGTCAGCTGACCCCCGCTGACCAATCGGCAGCCAACTTCGCACACTGCATTCCATCTGGCTGACATGGAAAGTCGGTTTCTGTTCCAGCCAGCTGAGACTGAGAATGTGAGCCGTGCAGACTTCTGCAGCTTTGTTTTCTCACACATAGTTTTGGACTCTCAACCCCTTTGGCAGAGAAACATGACTACAGTCATGGCGATGAGGGATGAGAGTACCATTGCTCATTTGTTGACTCAAGAATGGGAAATTAGAAAGAGGATACATGAGAAGTCCAAATACTATGTTATGTACACGGATGTGGGTTTGGAACCAATCTTTTTGTCCAAACAGCACACAGTTCAACGTCGATCTAGAAAGCTTTTTAAAAGTGTCCTGAAAGCTGTTCTTACTTTGTATCCAGCAGTGATGGCTTCCCATGTGTGAAATTACAGACACTGAGCTCATATTTAGGAAATGTACTGACTCAAACTCTAGATCTAAGAGCTCCACTTTCTAGTGATTGCTTACTGAGATGTCATGAAAGAATACAGCTGGCAAAACCAATTAAAACAGTTTATTCATTTGTAATAAAGAGTTTTCAGATGTCAAAACAATCAAAAACAACAAATGGTTTTACAGAAAACTTAAAGATATTTGTTTCTGCTTTGGCACACTGTCAACCATAAAGAAAAATACACAAGGGAAATAAAACAATAAACAGCACACACACAGCAGAGCTCCTTTCCTGAGCTGCGTGATGACCATATAGCAGTGTATCCAGATAGCTGCCACCTGACACATAACCATTCTCTATTAACAGTGGTGCTTGAAAACTGTATTTTTCTTCATAAATATAATTCAAAACAGATTTTCACACAATTCCTAAAAGTACATTAAAATAACCCAATCAAACAAATTTAAACACTTATTCACATCATTTTATTTTAAAGGAATATGATGCAATATTACATTGAATGTGTAAAAAAGTATAAAACTTTAAACGTCTAAGTGTAAAAGTATGTGAACCTTTCCTTTCAGACCCTTCTTGTGCAGTAGTAACTGTACCTAAACATTTGTAGTAACTGTTGATCAGTCCTGCATATCGACCTGGAGGGATTTTAGCCCATTTCTTCTGAAAATAAAATAAAAAATAAGAGTTTCTTCTCATGAACTGCTCACACAACATTTCTATTGGATTAAGGTCAGGACTTTGACTTGGCCGTTATGAAACATTACATTTAGTCTTCTTTAACTATTTCCCTGGTATATATTTTGATCTCGTCCTTTCAGAAGCCTTTTGGCTTGTCCACATCTTTACCAAACTATACAAGAGTAGCACTATGCCTTTTGGTGCAGTAAAAACACACGAGATGGTTTTGTAACCTTTTCCCGCTTGATGAGCAGTAACACCACCTTTTCTGACGTGCTTTTTCCTGACATGATGCGCCTCCAAGCATGTGTTGTGAAGATCACTGTAATAGATTCCTGTTCTTTGCATTAAACTTAGTTACACCTGCCTGTTTGTATCTTCACTGAACTTCTAATGCGAGAGATTCACTTATTTTTATCACTCACAAATATAAAATATTTTTGTCTCATTCTCTAAATTAAATTCTCTTTTTCTACTTTTAGGACCTATATAAAAATTGGATGATTTTAGTCCATATTGATGGAGAACATTCTAAAGAGCTCACAAATTTTCAAGCACCACTGAAGTAAAATCTTCCACTGAAGCAGTCTCATCAGAACACGTCAAACTCCTCGTTATGTTCCAAAAAAGTACCGTTTTGTGGCCGCTGTCAGGCACATAACATGCTTTTGATATGCTTGGAGGTAGTCTCATCGTTCAAATGTTTTGTTGTGTACCTTAAATCAAAGACAATCAAAATGAGTTTGAAAAGATATCCAGTGGCATTTACATGTTTATGAGAAGAATTTTGTGGAACTAAATACTGTAGTGTTGCGTAATGTGTGCGACCACAAACCTGAGTGCATTAAGGAGACCTTCTACTCTGTTGGGTGGCTGCTCCCGCAGGACTTTAATGTATCCTTTCATCTGTGAAACAAGAGTCACAGCTAGGCATTAATTAAATGCAAAACATATGTGACTTTACTTGGATACACCTGAGTAGGGAGAATTTCTGCACACACATCAATTTTAGAGGACTTGACAAAAGCTCCAGCGGGATGAACGTAGTCGTAGAGGATGATGACTCCCACCATCACACGCAGGCAGAATAACACGGTGTCCTCGCTCGCAAAACGGGTACGGTACTCCCTGAGTGAGCGCGCACGCACACACACACACACACACACACACACACACACACACACGCATGATCGGAAAAAAGAAATTACTTGGGGTCTCTACTGAAACAGGTTAAAGGCAAATAAATTAAGACTAATTTAAATGTACTCACGGTGTGTCTAACATAACTTTACACACACTCGCCATCGTGCTTAGACAGTCTGTTGTGTTTTCTATGGGTAAATCTGAATTCTGTAAAAAACAAAAAAAGATATCCCTTTAGTAATTTCCACCCTGGCCTCCTCCTCCTCACACACCGTGTTAACAAACAGACTGTGAACACTGACCTCGGATACAAACTTTGTTGTAGCATCACTTAATGTTTTGAGCATTGGTGTAGCATTGGCATAGAACAGAGACATGCGATTGGCCAGTTCGTTGTTTACTTCGTTCTCTTCATCTGTCTAGGACAAAACAGTGCAATTTATATAAGACAACAGCCTAGAAGTTAATCACTCTTTTTTTAATATCATATTTAGATCAGACTGGTTCTGTAGTCATGGTTATCAATTCTGCCCCTGTGAAAGGTGGGTAATGGTTTCGTGAGGTGTGTTACCATGGCAATATACGATGTGTCTTTTCCCTGCTCAGATTATGTTCTTTGATATCTTGGTTGGTGGTTATCTTTATAAGCGCCACCCATATTCCTACATTGTCCAATAGAGATTGTTTGGTAAGGAAAATTAAGGTGGAACATTTGGAGCACATCGAGGGTCTGCTACTCTAAACATGGAGAGTGCTGGATAGTGTAAACGGAGATCATGTAGCGCTGCACTGGGAATGGTCCAGTCCATTACTGCATATTCGATATCCAGAATGTCCTTCCATCCCAGAGCAGTACAACACTGCAACTCACGACTCATTAAAGTCCCAGGGTCAAGCCATCATCTCGAGTCCAAAATCATTACTCGCATTATTTATTTTCAGTGACTATAAATATTTAGACGACATATGATGAAACCATTTATTAAATATTAGTAATTAATTTTTAATTTCCCGCCACTAGTGCTCCGACAGTTTTGAAAAGTTCTGACTTGCGCTCGCTATTTAGTTTAGCAAGTCACTGATTAGCTGAACCATATGTTTAGATAATTAGAATCTCAGTTTTGTCTTCAATTTAGATAGAGCATGCATATATCCAAAGATTTATCTGGAGAGGAAAAGAAAATGAAAGACAGAGAACGTAAGGCAGGATCTTTTGCAGCTTATGATGAGAGGAGGAAGAGGAATCAGGCACAGAAAGCAGCTAAAACAAATAAGCCAAAAAGGTAAAAGTGGAGATTCTACATCTGAAGAAGAAAGGAAAAGGAACGAGAGGCACGTGTGATGGCAGTATATATACCAGTTAAAGCTCAGTGAATGCGTGTGTTTGCTCCACCAGTCATTTAAAAGTTCTGTTTGGGGGAATAATAATGTATTAACAGATATTGATGACCCAGCAGTCCGTGTTGTGCAGTCTGTCTGCGATTGCTCGTCCGGTTCATCCTCAGTGTATGTTCAGAGTCCTAATCTGATGTATGCGCTTCATATTGGTTTGGCTGCACTTGATTCCATTTGGGTAGCATCTACCGCGATATTAAATCTGTGCTCCACTCGCCATGTACTTGTTAACACACGCCACTTCCCCCCGAATACGTCACCAATGACTTCCAGGTTTCTAAACTTCTGTTCAAGTGGGAATTATGATAACTACGAGTTTTAAAAGGCACCATTGTATAAATATATAAATGCTAGGGATGTGAATCTAACAACAACTCACAATTCAATTTGATTGACAATTCGATTCAAATCGATGTTTGATTCATAACTATTACAAAGAAAATGGTTCCAATTTCTCGAGTAACTACATTCTTCAGAGAATACAGGAACAACTCTTCTATAAGAAAGAAAGAAATTATATTACTACACAACTGGTTTTGTAGATGTACTGATCCGCTTTGCTCGTTCGGAGTTGGTTGGGACTTTAGTGAAGTGATGGAGTGTGCGTTGGTCAGGAGTTGTTCGTGCGGCTGCTCCGGTTCTTTTAGCGCCGGGTCATGGCGTAAGATGTGGCTCGGGGATTTGAAGTGTTCCCGAAATACTGACTTTTATTTTGCACACTGCATGTCATGTCAAGCTCCTTCTTACCCAGAAAATTGTAAAATCCTTCAGCAAAGACGGTGCTGGCTGTACGCTAAAAGCTAGTTCTGTACCCGCCCCTCACTGGAACAATTCACGACGGAGGCCGTGTCCAGACAAACGGTACGCGCTGTGAGTAAGGTTGGAAATGTTAAAAAAAAAAAAAAAAAAAAAAGAAACGTGTTTTTTTAAACATAGATTCTTGAAAATTTGGTTCGATTCAGAATCCTAATAAATAAGGATCGTGATTCAGACGTGAATAGTTTTTTTTCCAGCACCCCTAACAAATGCCTTTTCATTTATCCGATGGTGAACCGTTTCCTTTTTATATGTAGAATATATATATATATATATAAAATAACAGTGAAATATATTGACACAGGCACTTTAAGTGAGGAAGCTGATAATTATTCCTGACTGTGAAAGTGTTTAACTGGGCAGGCAAGGTCATGTAACCTCTGTCTCCTCTCCAGTTTGGGATAGTTTAGGCTGATTTCATTAACATGCACTCATACACAGAATCCACCCCTCCCCTGTACATCAGCTAAAATAGCTGGAAAAAAGGAAATAGATGCAAGACTAAAATGAGCATTTCTCCACCTCAGGACCTCGCTTACTTAATGATCTGAGCAGAGCTGATCTGAGCACTGCTCGTTAACCCTGGACCTCAGTGAATTGGCTCATTACTAAAACAGAAGCTTTCTAATGAGACACGTTTCCACAACATCACAAACAGAAATCATGTGCACTTACTGCCAAGTTGTTGATTCGCATGCGGCTCAGGGTCCGGCGATAGTAACTGAAGTCGTTCTGAATGGCTGGATTAGTCATCTGGGGATAAAAAGACACTACATTCATTATTCAGTCTTTTGCCCTGCATACATTTATAGGTAACGATAAGCTGGACCAGCTGAATTCATTACTAGCTATAGTTGGGGATTTCAATACAAGGCGTACAGTTATTCAAGAGTAACCAACAGAAGGTTCATGTGAAGCCCAACTGTTTGAAGTCCCAAAGTGTTTTGATCCCTTTTTTTTTTTTTTTTTTTTTAAATAATTGCAATGTTTGTTTTTTATTCTGCATACAGCATACAGGTCTGTCCAGCTATTTTTTAATGAATGTTTTTGAAACAAATTATTTCCTATTATCATTTCTATGCTAAATATCAAAAGTTGTTCCTCCACCACACTCTTATTTCTCTTATTTAAAACATTTTACTGAGAAACCAAAAAAACCTCCTAAATATTGTTCAAATGAAAAAATACTTTGTGACACCTTTATCCCATTACTGTGCTGACACTTCGTGATATTTAGTTTGGACTTTAGGCCAGCAGTCTTTTTTTTTGAGTAAACTGGATGCGGACATTACTGTATTAGCCACAACACAGTACAGCAAAGTCAGCTGACAACCTTAATTTAGTGAATGACCAGGTTGTCCCATTAATAGACACACATGAACTGGCACCACACCACAGAGTCCAAGCCTTTGTGACCCCAGTGTTTAGGACGTGCTGTAGAAGACGTAACACACTGATTCAACTCTCTCATCCTCAACACACGATCTCTGTGAAAAATTAGTACTCTGGCCACAATCGTACAATAACATTTTCTTAAGGGAGCTGTATATTATTTATGAGTCCACAGCCAAGAACACATTCAACAATCAGTTTATCGTTAAGATTATGAGTGCAGTCTGTCACACAAGTCCCCATCATAAGTTGTTTTTTATTATTATTGATGATATAAACTAGGGCAAACTTTTGATGATGCCAGAGTTAGTTTTTATATATAGGACTTTATATCGCCGATCATCTTCCACCCTTATCTTTCCACTACTACATTCACTTCTGCCTTTTTGTGTCCTTTTCCTCAGTATCCTGTTGAAACCGATAAAGGGACACTTCAGGCTTCTACTGTATTGAATGACCGACTAAGATGAAGTCACTTCGAGAGAGGAGAAGCGAGATGCTACACCTACCTTGAGCTCATCGAAGCGCAGAGTAAAGTGGAGAATCTCTGCCAACTGGCGTGCCAGAGCCTGCTCCTGCTCCAAATGTTGTGTGGGGCTGCAGCGTGCACTCGTTAGAAATCCCAGAAGGCCATGCAGGGCACCTTCTGATCAACCGAGACAACAGATAAAGAAGTAATAACACAATTGACCAGATGGATGGAAAGAGGGAGAGACTTAGATGGAAGGTGACACAGTCTAAATGTTTGAATGTACTGGATCAATGTAGTAGATGAAGAATTGGTGAAAGACAAACTCGGTTGGTTGAGTAAATGAAAAGTAACAGGATAAAGCCTTATGGCAAGAATCCATTTTAAGCGTATTTTTTAGAGACCTGATATATATATTCATAATTTAATATTAATTTCCGTTCACATCAAGAATAAGTATATGTTACGCATTCCTCAGCCAGAACAAACTCAAGAGGATCACAGTGCAGTGAGCTACGTGGTGACTATTTATAACCAAATGCATTTTTAAGTGTCTATTCAGTAGCTGGCAGAGATGCGTAAATCTTGTAAGCAGAGATGTACAGTATACATGTTTGAAAGCCCTTCCCCCTGAGGCTTCTGCAGTAGGTTATTGATATGTGACTAGAGAATGTGTCATTGTTAACTGAGACATGCTACTAATCCACATGAATTGCTTCTGTCTCTAGACCTGATACCAACAACCCTAAACCTGCACTGCCTTTAATCCCAAGTGCTTTTCTTGATCGGTGTTGGTTTTGTCGCTCATTAGATACTGTATTATACTCCGTAGCCTTTTTGTGTGTATGGAAAGCTTACTGTACCTACCATGACTTATTTACTAAAGCAGTAATAATAAATTAGCTTCAACATTAAATTAACACGATTAAATTTCACAGGATGAGGCTGCAGAGGTTTGTCTCACCCAGGACAATCTTAATTCAGTTATGTCGCATTGTTGCCTGGTGTGAGGCTAAATGCCGCCAGTGAGCATGGAATGATACATGATATGAACATGATAATCCTCAGTGCGTGAACCTCAACACAACACTCACAGAGCTTCCTAAATGGCATTACATTAGCATTTCAGTCAGGTCTGTTTACTGTTCAAATAGCACCCAAATGCAAACGGGTAAAGACAAGAATATGAGGACACTGAACATACAAAAAAGACTTCATGATAAGAACTGTAGATAGAAAGAGGAGTGAGGTAGCCATAGATAATGGTTAAACAAATCCTTTATCTGGGTGCTGATGTGAATTTTGCTGAGTCACCGATGACGCGATCTACACTGAGCATCATCTGATGTGAGTGGCTTTCACAGAGCTCAGTGTTCCAGCTAGGTTTCACCGTGCCGTGCCTTTTTTTTTCCATGCGCCATGCCTTTCTTAACCAAACATTCGTGCGCAGCACGAATAAGCCCGCTTCTAAATGCTTTTTTCTACTTCCATGACCCCCCTTTGACCCTTGAAACTACATCTGCCCCCTCCCAACTTTTCCCTCAGCGGGAATTGTTTTCCCTTAACTGAACGTCTAGTGCACATCAGCTCAACTTGTCTTCTGTGAAGATTCTTCAGCAAATCGACTAATGACGTGCAAGAATGAAACTCACCTCACTAAGAAGCCATCCTTTTACATAAAAAACTGGTTAAAAGTCATCATTTCGATTTTGTCAAAACAGCTTTTACGGTTTCTCTTAATATTTGATCTTCTATTGCATGTAATGTTCTGTGCTAGAGTTCGTGAGAGAGTTCAGCAGAGTGGCACAGGAAAGATTATTATCTTGGAATACTTTTTTAGCTCGCTTCTACTCCTATAATTTTCACTCTATACCAGTGAATTTTAACGGAGGAAAATGTTTGCTGGTTCCGACCATGTAACTTTCAGGTTACCGTCGCGTGTAGAAGTGAAATGGCGAGCCTCTGACAGACAGCTGTACCGTGAATCGCTCTATAGACGTCAATACAAAGTAGAACTTTTTAAATCATTTTGAGGGTCATTTTAAATTCTGATTCTTTAAACACTTTTTACAGTACAGAAAAATAACTTTCATCATGGTGTTCACCAATTTCTTAACTCTCAAACGCTGTCGACCTCACCGCGATGGGAAACATCCGTCCCTTATTTGGGATTGTTTTCTGACCCGGCCCTCATTCCTAATTAACTGAATAGCCCTGGTATAGAGCTTGGCTTAAACCCCTCAATATTGGTTACCGTTAAGGCCACTTGTTTTTTCCACAGATACTTGGAAACCGTATCTAACCGTGTAAACTCTGAGGAATTTTTCTGTGTTCTACAGTTCAGTACGCCACTTTTCTTGCATTTTCCGGCAGCAGTTGCAGCCACAACAAATTTCATCCGGAATTTTTATACTTTGAAATTGTTTAGTAAATTTATTGTTGTAAACAATAAAAAATATTTACTCAAGCACACAAAAAAGTTGCATACATTAATACAGTTAAGCAATCATGTTTGAGTTACCCCCCCCTCTTTGGGGTGTGCCCTCTACTACCCTATTGCATCATGCCTTCACAGGATCCTAGCTGGAACTCTGGAGCTGAAGTGTGTTTGGGAAGTTCAGAGTTTAAAAACACTACATGAATTCGTCTGAGGTTTAGTCTGGGCTTGCGTGATTATAAATTATAAATTCTTCCCTGCTCACGATTTACTATAAAAAACGTGCACTGTTTAAAGATGTAGTAATATTAATTAGCTGTGCAGCATTCACAAACACTCAGGTGTATTTCAGGTGATTCTGCAATAATGTGCAGTAAACAGAAAAAAGTGAATAAATAACTTAACGTTAATCATTTAAAACTCAATACACTGATTTCTTGATCCACTGTTGCTGAGCAGGAGAGCAACAAAAAAGTCAACTTTCAATATTTTGGGGGTAAATATTTGCAGTTATCTTAGATGTTAGCATGTGTGTGTAAAATAAAGGCAGAGTGAAAGTTCCTACCCAGCTTTAAAGAGAACTCATAAAACTTCTTTAGCTTGCCCACCAGCGGCACCACGGCTGTCCAGGCTTTCTCTTGCACACTTTCATTATTTGGCTGCTGGATTGCCTGGATACACAAAACACACTCCATATCAACGTCTGCCTGGTGAACTGAGTAAATTTCACATGAATTCAAACTAAATGTTTTCCACAAACAGCTTTCTTTGGACTTTTTTCCAGCACTATATAATTAAACTGCACTTCTCCTCCAATACCCTCTATGTGAGTCACTTTATCAAAAAATCAACAAATTAAGCTGCTAAAATGCTAAACAGCTCATGACAGAGTGTTTCAGGAATGCAGTATGATTCAGAGGGATTTCAGGAATTTTATTTCTGTATCTGGTTCATCTTCCCTCCAGACACTGCGCTAGATTCAGGCAACCAGCAAAACTCTAAGAACAGCCCATTGCTTTCACTGGTTGAAGAGTCAATCTGTTAAACAGAAAGTAGAAGTTTAAAAGAAGTATAAAACTAAGAACAACTGAAAAGGGTTTTACAAGTGTTACCTATGACAGAGAACACTTTTCATTATCATCAAACTATTCACAGTATAATTATAGAAAAGGACTTGAGCCATTTTCGGTTGTATAAAATCACAAATGTAACAAGTTATTTGTAGTTATTTGTTATTACAAGCTTCTTCAAAAAATGGGTAACAGATCTGCGCACAAAAATCTTTCTATTTCAACGTCGCCGGTGACTTTTCTCCTGTGGGACCTAGGCATTATATGTAAACATACCTAGTTTTATTTTATTCAGAAGTTCACCAGTTTATATCTGATTTGTAGGTTTAATATTTGTATACTGTTATAATTGCCATTATCTTTCCTTATATGAACTGCTGAATTCACATCCTCTTCTCACAATTTCACGCACTCGCAAGAGTGAAACGTCTGTAGTATCAAAACAGCTAATGCAAACTAGCAGATTTTTGCAGACTGCAACTTCGAAAATGTCGACCTTAAAAAAAAATTAATAAATTAAAAAAATAAATAAATAAAAAAAAACCGGATAATGAAAATATGTGTGCGCTTATTTGGAGGGCTTGTCCTTCATTTCCTTTTAAAAACTAATGATCATGTAGCCTAAATTTGGGTGTTTCTTGCTGTAAACTGTTAAAAAAAAAAGAAAAAGAAAAAAGAAGCAGTTTCACTGGATCACAGTAGAAATAAACATAAAAAATAACAATTTGGTGATAAAGTAAAAGTATCAATTTTCCCCCTATTATTATTTCCAAAGGATCCTTATAAGTATTTAGTACAATAAAAACCCAAAAAAAATATTTAATCTCCTCATAGCTATTTCTAGTTTTTCTCTGTAAGCTGAGTATACAATGTATTGCTACCATAAAAAGTAGCATATTATATTAGATCAGGACAAGTTTGTATGTTGCATGCTGAATGCTTCTTTGTAAGCTGTTAAAACTCATAATGCTAGCTAAATTGCCTGTTAGATACACACCAATCCATAAAGACAGTATTTCCTGCACATCAGACTGTGCATACTGTCATTGCCATATAAGAAATTAGTTTATTACATGAAATATTTCATGTTACAATGTGGAATGTTTTCAGTTTGAATGTCATCGTAATATGAATATGTGTTTACCATGAGAAA
>JBCNYG010000010.1:1222228-1234241 GCA_039654305.1 Porochilus rendahli | reverse complement strand
ATTACAAATGGTATACTGATTTTTCTATTTTTGGCCGTGGCATTACTCTTGCACAAAAAGAGAGTGGCTGGGAACAAAAAAATCTATTTAGAGTGGCCGAGTGCTCTGCTGGCCTGAAGTGATGGTAGAGGTAGCGGGGTAAAGTGTTTTGTAGATTACACATGCGAGTAGTTTCAGAGCATTCAGTGCAGAGTGTTGCTGTATGAAAAAAATGTGTCCAAAGAAGTGGACTGAACACTCACAGCTGAACACCAACAGAATGAGAAGTTGTTGAGCAGTTGAATTAAGTTAAATAAACGTATAGTAAGAAGTAAAAATGCATTAGAATGTGTATTGAAAAGTCAATGGTGAGGTAACCCAAAACCTTAATCAAAATTAACTGGCACTATTAAATATTTTTCTTGTTTTTATACCTCCCGCATTTTGGGGCAGGACCTGAACTAATTGTGGCGACTGTCAAGCAGTTCTTTTGTGGTGCAAATGCTGAGAACGTTGGAAAAGTGCTTTTGCATGACACGGTCCTTTATGCCCTGGCTATATATCTCATACACTCACCTGTCTAATGGCTTCTCCAGCTCCACTGTAGGACTGCAGATCCTGTAACACACTCATAGCCTCCATGAGAACCTTGTTCACCTGTTCCCATAACTCTCTCTCCGCCTCAGTAGGCTGAGCATCTGTGAAAACAGCAGCACACCTAGTAGACCCTCACACCCAGGCACTGAATGTATGGTCAGGTTCCAAAGTCGGAGTCCACAAGCAACAACTGCATTTATTTCCTTGTGTATTTGAAATGTTCCGGAGAGATGATGTAGCTGTTTGAGATCACAGGATATGAAACAGACACGCAGCTGAAGGCTGTTAGCACAATAATTTCTTTAAGATAAAAACTGGTGTGAGTGTAACTCTTATAAATGAGATAAGAAATACTAATAGGAGATGAAGTGTCTCGATATTACAAGAAATAATAAACACACTATACAAACATACTTTCAAAGTCCAGGAAAAAGTTCCCTGCGTTGTTGTCGATGTCCCTCGTCAGAACCTTGATCAGATTCCCCATGCTGTCCAAACAGAAACCTGACAAAAGGACGGGAAGTGAATTACTAACACATTCCAGTGAAAATGTTATGATCAGATTAAATCACTTGCATATTGCTGAATAATTAGTGTTCTCCAGCCCTGAATTACACACATCCCTGTTACACCTGTACATCCTTAACATCTGGAAACACAGACATGATTTTGACAGAACAGCTGTTCAAGACAGTGCAGTAAGAAGAGGACCAGGCCAGAACCACGCTGGCAGTGTAACACCAGTATAAACAGCGATCTAATGAAATCTTATTCATCCTTAACATGGGTGCAGTGATGAACAAATTTCAGATTTAATCAAATATTTATATAGCCTTAATATGCCTTTGATGTTCATTTAGAATGTCCAATGTTTTAAAGATCAACTGAAAACATACAAGATAATAAAATTAAATTTCGGATGAGTGTGTGACTGTGATGCACTCTGGCAGTATATAAGAAAATAAGACTTATGTATTAGTACGGACACTGACTGAGTAGTTGCAAAGCAAACACCAGTGTGAATAACTCCGAGGATGTTGATCCTGGAGGGTGTTCCTTCTCGTTCTGCTGTTAGGTGTTTGTGAGGTCAGAATCACATAGCTCTCTCTGGCCCATATCTACATCCTGGGTCCTCCACTATACAGAGGAAAGCCTCATATCTGCTTTAAAAAGGAAATTGTCTTTCCCAGATGTGAGATTGTGGACTTAATTTCACTTTTTCATTGGAATTCAGATTGATTTTATTACAAATATCTATCCTCCGTGTATCCTGTTAACTTTTTTTTTTTAAATACAGTTCCAACCCAACCCTTAAACATCACTGGTTTCTTTTGATGTGTTTGCGGACCATGCCCCTGACACACCTCTGGGTTACTCATTAGGGACCGAGATCTAGAGATGTGTAGAGGGTTAAACATGAAAAATGTTTCGATTCCTCCTTAAATTAATTTTACTATGTAAAGCTGCTTTGAGACAATGTCAATTGTAAACAGCGCTATACAAATAAAACTGAATTGAATCGAATCGAGATCTTTTCCCAAATTTCTGTAAATGTTTTATACATTAATTGATCTGAACTGGCTCATTTTCAGGAATCATGTCCCTGAAAATCCTGGGTTCCTCTTCTGCGCATCAGCTGTCGTTCACAGGACTCGTCTCACTCTGCAGCACGGAGGCATTCAGAGCTACATGACATGCATGAGCTCAAACCACCCACGAAAAGGGAGGGATCGTCTGTGGAAAAAGACTGACCTCAAATTAAACCGCTGCAACAGTCTGCTCCAGGCTCTGCAACATTCCATTTGGAGGATTAACTTTTTAAAGGCAACTGTACAAGTAGAATTGCATTACAGAAAAAAGTGGAGCATGTGTGGTAAAAGGAGGTAAATAGGTCAGTCACTGGCCTACTCTGCTCTGTGCATGTGTGCGCATGTTCCTTCAGCACTACATGTACAGCCATGCAGAGGAAGTAAACATGCACTAACAGCTCTGTCCTGAAGCCACAAATCCACCTTGATGTGCCTCAGATGGGGGATGTGGGGTAGGAGGAGGATGATCAAATCCAGCTTGCTCATTTGACTATCTCTTATCCACTCTGTCCTCCTATTGGCTCGGAACATTCTGCTGTTTCCATGGAGCCAAAAAGCGGATCTCTACACTAAAAATAATGCAGCAGCCAATAGGAGCACATCTCTGGGGTGGGGTGAGGTGAGAGCATGGAAGATGATACTCACTAGGCTTAAAAGAACATCAATATGATTCAAGTAGTTACATGGAACAGATACAGCTTTCAGAATAAGGGGAGAACTGAAGTGATTCATGGTGTTTCAAATGGAACTCGAAAAGGTTTTTGTCTTTTTGTTTTTCACTCCCAAGATTTAGCTTTTTTAAAAAATAAATGGCATGGGGTTGAAATGCTGTGCTAGTAAACTGTTTGGTTTCTATTACATACAAAATGTAAACATTTTGGATAATGTTGCTATGATCAATGTATCTGTATTTATTTGCTCAACATGAGATCAGAATGAGAGCGTCCTGATTCAAATCCCCAAATCCCATTAGCGCAATGCGCATATGAGCGCGTGTGTAAATCTATCAGTACAGGGTGTGTATGCGGGAACAGCATGCGTCAGCATGGAAAGCGGCGTGTGTCTCCACGTGCCCTCTACGATTACTACTACTACAACTACTACAGCGCAGCCACTGGAGCTCATGGTCCCGCCTTCCTCTCTCTCACACACTGCGCAAAGCAAGCTAGAGGGAGGGGAGCGAGGTCACATGAGCTGAGGCACAGTGGGGTGGGGCTCTGCAGTGCTGGGGTGCTGCAGTCAGTTACAGAGAGACGGAGAGAATAGCCGCGTCCCTTCTGACCCACATTCTCCTCAGAGCGCCAGTGTTAACCTCCCACCTTGCCACATGTTCATCTGTGCCTGGACCAGATGGCAAGAAAACTGCCATGAAGACATTTACACAGACACCAGCAAACCCTGGTGTTAAGGATTAAATACATGTCATACTAAACTTGCACACCCAGAAACAGCAAGAATGTATGATCTCAGAGTAGCTGACTTATTTTAAAATGCACTACGCTGTGTTTATCATGGCGATCTTCCTTACTGACGCATACGCTCCAATGTCCTGTTCATCCCTTCTCCCTAAGCATCACTTCCCATAAGTCTCCCCCCTCGCTACAGTAGACCTCAGTGGCGGTATGACACATTCATGAGGCACAGTGTATATCGACGCACCCCAGCATTATATCCCACAAACAGCACTGCAGCGCTTTTAAGTGGGAAAAGTAAGGCATGCAGTTCCGGCCAGCTGTAGTGACCAGGCTACGAGCCTCGCTGCCTGAGCAATGACTCACACCCACAGACACAGAGAAAGAGAGAGGGGGGGAGAGCGAGAGCGAGAGAGAGAGAGAGAGAGAGAGAGAGAGAGCGCACACAAAGCAGAGTCTCCACCCTAACGCAAATGATGAACAAGAAAGTAACAAGTGCCACAATGTGCCACCTCATTCTGGTGTACACCTGTCACAACTGATGATCTATTTGATCACTGATAAATAATTTATTTGCCATTTGTTTAACGCTCGTGCTTAAAGTCATATGTTTTATTTTTTATAAACCTTACCCCACATCCTGTTTCTCAGGGCTGTGGAATAAATCATGTTTAATTACGCAGCTTAGGTTTTTTCCCCTATAGACTGATCTGTAGCTTAGTGACTGGGCTCCGACAGCACCGTGGCTTATCTAAACCTACAAAACAGACACAGGACAGGACCTTCGTGGTGCTTCAGGACAGGATGTGGTGGAGCTTTACTGCCCCTTGGTGGACAAATTATGATACTGCACTTTAAATAAATATCAAAGTATTAAACCCAAAACCTAACAAACACCTCAGGACAAAACACATACGGGCTACAACATCAGATTATTCATGTCCAAGAGAAACAACAATAAAATAAAATAAAATAGCAGTGTCCATGAATTAAATGCAAGATTATGCTAATTAAACAGATTTTTTTGTTCACCTTTCCCCCACCTGCTTGTTTTGCAACAAGATTTAATACATGGATGGACAGTGTCCAGTAGACCAGTCTCAACCCTACAGTGTCCAGTAGACCGGTATTAACCCTACAGTGTCCAGTAGACCGGTATTAACCCTACAGTGTCCAGTAGACCGGTATTAACTGTACAGTGTGACGATTCTGTTTCCTCAGAGACTCTGTTTATGCGTGGACACTCGACCTCAAGATCAAAAGCCATAAAACACACCTGGGTGAGTTGGGCACTTGTTTGGATACGTTTTTTTAATTGTGCCAGTGTTTGGTTAAGGAAAAAAAAAGTAGCACACAAACACACATCTGTCATCTGAATGGCTTCGAGCGCAGTTCTATAAAAAGTCTTAAACATGTAAAACTTTTATGATGACATTCTGTGGTGTGTAAAAGGTTAAAGGCTTTCATATAAATGTCTCATCAAATTCTGTACATCGAGCATATGCTCGAGAAACTGTATGCCAGAACTCATTAAAGGTCATACAGAAATTAAAAATATTCCTGTTCAGATCAGACGATGGCCAGATGTTTGTTGTTATTTTGGTTCTATCAGGATTTTGACAATCTTCAGCAACATCACCACAATGGAGACAGCTGTCCCTTCCCTTTCTTGTAAACACTGCATACTGAGTGGACATATATACACCACCCCAATACATTGACTGGACAATAAGGCAGAAAGTGACTCAGTTCTTGATGTATTGGAATCAGGAACAATGCAGTGCACGCATAAGGATCTGACTGACTTCACCAAGGACCTGATACGGCTAGACGACTGGTTTAGATCATCTCCAAAACTACATCTTTTTGGGTGTTCCTGGTATGCAGTGGGTAATACCTGTCAGAAGAAGTACAAGGGAGGACAAAGAGTGAACCAGAAAGAGATTCACTGGCACCGAAGGCTCACGGACACGCACAAGACGAGAAGGCTGCCCGTTTGGTTTGATCCCGCAGAAGAGCACACTCACTCGCTCTTTGCTAAACCACTTAATATTACCGTTAGGGTCATGGGGAGGCTGGAGTTTATCTCCGCCAACACGGGGGAAGGCAAGGTACAGCCTGAACAGACCATTCAAGGGCAACACGGCACACCCTCTCAGGTCTTGTGGAGTCCATAACTTAATGGGTTAGAACGGTTCTGGTGACACGTAGAACTGACACAATAATAAGAAGGTGGTTTTAATGTTGTCATTTTCAGTGTTCTCAGTTGCAGAAAATTGACAGACGCTGGGAATATTTATTCTTATTATACATATTTTCCGCGAGATTCTCCTGAGCCATTCCCCGCGAGATTCTCCTGAGCCATTCTCCGCGAGATTCTCCTGAGCCATTCTCCGCGATGCGTTCATCCGTATCAGATGAGAGCATAATTACCTGGAAAAGGTTTTAATAATTAAACCTGGGAATTTATCAATTTTGGACGCGTGTGCAGACAAGATTACCTTTCCAACTCACGCTGATAAGAGAAAATCCCACATTAGAGGAGAGATTAGTGAGAATCCAAGTTAAACTGGAGGAATTGCGGTGTGAATGCTGAAAGCTGAACTCATCGCTGAAGCAGTGCTGAAAATGCCTGAAAATTAACCACACAGACATCGGCCGATCACGGACACCTCTTTGTGTCCAACTGCACTTACAGGTCTCACAGGTGACAGTTCTCAATGGCCCCACGATCACTGCTGTTGGGCCCTTGAGCGAGGCCCTTAAGCCTCAATTGCTCAGTTGTATAAAAATGACGTCGCTCTGGATAACAGCGTCTGCCAAATGCTGTAAGCATAAATAATTTGTGTAGATCAAGTGAAACATGACCAAGGGATGGCAGTTTAAAAACTGGGCTGTTTTGGATTTGGTCAGAAGAGCGATATAATGGAGGACAAAGGAAGCAGGGAGAGGCACTCCCTATGAGCCGAGGTACTTTTAGGGTAGTCCTTTGTACGATTAGGGTAGTCTGGGAAGGCTGGAGCCTCAGATCATCGCAGGGTCAACACACACCATTTACACTCACATCCATACCTAAGGGCAATTGGAAACAGCCAATTAGCTTAATGTGCATGTCATGGAGGAAACAGGAGTACCCAGAGGAAACCCATGCAAGCACTTGGAGAACATGCAAACTCCACACAGAAACATCCCAAAAAACATGGGACTTAAAACGGGATTTTTGCTGTGAGGTATGTGGGGTAACCACAACGCTACCATGTCCCCTCTTTTTAAAACACATTTACCAGAAGGTGCAGACCGTCTCTTACGGAGACTGGGTTTCTATCAATTCGAAGATACGTCAGGTTTACGTGAGTGGACTACTCATTCAGGCTTTAATATACCAGCGTGTACACATCCTAACCATATCCTCATGCGGGGTCTTACCTATGACATCAGCTGTGCAGTACTCTTTAGTGATCAGTTTCCATAGTTCCCATTGCATGTGTCAACAGACTAACTACGATGATCTGAAAATAGAAAAACTGCAAACAGCATTCAGCTTAACGTGTGTGGTTCTGACGAAAAAACGAGCGGTTAGCATCGAGCACGTAAAGCAAGATTACTACTTATCCACTTACATACAGGGCATCAAACTGACCACAAATATATAACCACCCATTCATTCATGATGATTCTATGATACTAATTAGCAGGTCGCGCTTCCTGTTTTCTGAACTGAGTCTGGTTGCTTTGTAACCAGTTCACAGATATTAAACGATACTGGTTTTAAAGAGAAAAATTAAACATTCCTTTCTTCATCTACTGCCTTACTGTTGGGAAATGTATCTAAAATTCATTCTTAGTGTTGCTGAGCCTACACACAACACTATGATACAATTACGTTGTCAGTTGATGTCTTAATGCTGAGTGGTTATGATAACGTGTTTCTCCCCCATTTGGTAGTTTGCTACACTTTTTTTAAGACCTTTTCCTCTTCTCGCTGCTCCGGTTGTCACCACAGACTGCATTCCTCTTCCTCACACCAGTCACCTGCATGTCCTCCCTCACCACATCTATAAATCACACCACTACAGCCCTAATAGAAGAAAATGCTTTCCTCCACCAGAGGGAGCAATCCCTCTCTCTCACTCACACACACTAACAGAAACCCGAGAACTGGATAAGTGTGTGAACTCGTGATGAAAGCAGTGTTTCCCTGTGGACCAGGAGAACCCAGTCCTGAATATTCTAGACTTTAAGAGCAGAGCTGAAAATCTGCACCTGCATTGAAACTATTAAAAAATGTGATATTAAAAAGAGATAAAAATATCAAGGCTTTTGAGGGGTGCAGGATCTCCTAAACTATCACAAACCATTAACACAGAGAGGTCTCACAACAGAAGTTAGATTATTTCAGATTTTTTAAAAATGTACACATGATTGAAGACTGTAATGTTGTAATGTAATGTTGAGCTTCACTAAACTGAACTCGTGCTTCCGCCAGGCCTACACAGCAACGTCGCTGTTTTGCATGTTAGTGTTACAGTTAAACAGATAACTTGCCCTTTCCGATGAGAAGAACTCATTTCTGCAAGATTTCGCTGTTATTTCTTGAACCCATTCACTGACAAAATAATTATAGGGTTCCAAAGGCCAGTAAGCTTTCATTCGGTAAAACAGCCTGCAGTGAGTACCAAGTAGTTCACGATATCCGCTAGCTGCACACTCGGCCTTTTAACTCAATTTTGTGAAATAACTGTCTTCTGAAGGCTGTAAGGTCAATTCCTTCTCACAAAGCTATCCTCTCAAGGTATCTCGGCTGTGCGGCGATGGGAAGACTGAAGGTACTGCAACAGAGCCGTTCCGTCTGTCTGCGTGCTTCAGCATAGTAAACATATCGCGTGGCCTCCAGTATGGACGAGTGTCTCTGTAATCACGGCCAATGCCTGGTCACATGACCATACTAAAATCCACCTACACCCCACACTCAAGTGTTTGTGTGTGTGTGTGTGTGTGTGTGTGTGTGTGGATTACAACCCACTTGTTAAGTCAGGGTTAGAGTTAACCAAATGGCAGCATTTGCTTCAGGTCAGGGTTGATGCTCTGTAATACTCTTAGCATTCAGCCTTTTCCAGTTGTACTCAGGGCGCTCCCATTTAAAAGTAGTTCAACCTGAACACTTCCACACTCAAAGTCGCTTCTCCCTCACTGACCAATCAAAATCAATATAAAGGCGGAATCTAGCACACGATTCTTTAACTAGTTGGTGATACTCTCCCACCTGCCTTCTTGTATTGTTTCCCTCGTTAAACAGACTTCATATTAACAACAAAAGAAAGTGGAAGTGCTAGATGACTGTTTTTTGTAACCTAGCAACAGGAAGTGTTTGAGAGACGTGTCCATGCAAAAAAAAAAAAACAGTTTGGTGGACATGCTCCCTAACTTCTGGATCAGGCATCAAAGCCAACAAATGTTTATTTGCCCAATATTTACTACATTTTTGCTTTTGTGTGTGTGAGTGAGTGTCTTTAGACAAAAAAACCTTGAATACTGAAACCGCAGATTACTGCAGCGGAACATCGGCATGAAGTAAAAAGCACAAGCAGGAACATGATGCTGCAAGACTTGTGAGAACATGCACCCCTTGGTATGACTTCCTAAACACTCCATCAAAATCAGTACTTACTGCACACACGCTCAACTCTGAAACAGGTTTCCAGGGAATTCACGGAAGAACAAATGAGAACCATTTAAAGAGACTTGTCCGAATAAAGCTCTTAACTGAGCACTGACATGTTCATATTTGAAATAACCAGCAGAGGAATGATGCCACGTTGTTGCTGTTTCTAACAATCATTAGAATGGTTTTTTAATGCAGTGGTGCAGGTAGCTCAGTGGCTCTGGAGTGTCAACCTCATTTTCACTGAGGGCCAAATCACAAAATATCTAGGTCATCAACGACCAAATAATCACTGAATATTATTTAACATGAATTACCTCCCATGGGAATGATTGATGCAAAGAATGTACGATAGTCATATTCTTTAAAAGCGCTCACATAAAATAAGTTTAATGGCTGGATTTGGCCTACGGACCTTGAGATTGACGCCTGTGGACTAGACTTAAGGTGAATCCCGGAACAGGCAAAAAATAACAGCATAGCGGGAAGGAGCCTAAATCTTGCACCTGCTTCTGACCATCAAATTCAATGACCGGCAAGACAACATTAACGTCCACAAAGTGTCGAAAAGTCGGGAGGTGATCACTGTGGCCTTGTGCAATATGCTGCTATCAGGCACAACTTTCACTCTAGCACAGAGGTGGGCAAACGTTTTGGCTCAGGGGCCACAGACTTTTAAAATCTGATAAATGGGCCGGGTCAGCACAAGATGCTCACATACCAAACATAAGCAGAAAAAAGCATTACAGCGTTAATACACTTTCCTTTTAGTGGGAACCGTGTTGTTGATCACCCATTTTTGGCAGTGCAAAAGTCTGGTGTTAATTTTGTTGTGGCAATTCTCAGAACAGATCTGAGGTGTCCATCACTCAACTGGGATCTGCGGGGTGCTTGGTTGGTGATCATCACACTGAAAGTCTGTTCACTCACATACGTAGACCCAAACAACACCAGCATCCACTGTGCCATCTTCTGGATGTTTGGAAATTTGGCGGTGCTTAATGAAGCATAAAACATCCAGTTTAAGAGAGTTGAACTTTTTCTGCAAGACGGTGTCACATTGGAGATCAACCAGTTCCAACTGCAACTCCTGGGGCACCGTTTCAGGGTCTTGTCAGAGGGACATCACACCAGATCAAGTGACGGCAATATTTCCAAAATCAGATGTCCGACGTCAGAGTTCTTCATGCGGGTCATCCAGTGATTTCTAGCTAAAATCTAAACCACAAAGCCAATCTGTGTCACTCAGCTCAGGAAAACTGTCAGCGTCCTCAAGTAGCTTTAAAAATGAGCTCCCACACTCGTTGACATACCTTCCATAAACTCAACCAGCGGACATTAGAATGGTAAAGCAAGTCCCTGTGATCAGCTGCAGTTTCTTCAAGAAACTTAAACTGACGATGGTGAAGTCCCTTCGCTCGAATAAAGTTAACGAGTTTTACAACCGGCTTCACTACGTGGTCAAGCTGCAATACACATACAATACATACAAAGCTACAAAATTTACACAGTGCTTCCTGGTGAATTAAGCAGCGTACAAAAATTACCTCCTGCTCATTTACCGGATTTAGGTCACCAGCCTGTTTTATACTAGCCCAACATGGCATCTGTCATTAACCTTCCTGTCTGCTCTTCCTCCTCGGAGTATAGGGCAGAGTGAGACCTGCACTGTGGGGCTGGAACGGCAGTTCCCATTTTTGTTGCAATCAGAACCTTATAGAGGTGAACCTCGAAAGCCTCAGTATTACACTGGTTAAGATGCCAACTGCATGTGTTTGTTTGGGGTTTTTTAAATTATGTTGGCATGAGGCGTACAATCATGACGCATTTTAATCAAACCTGCTATGAAGGCTGCATTAGTGATATTTATATGCATTTGAAACCTCACTGCTGGGTTCCAAAATAACAACTTCCTCCTCGGAGTCCAGACAAGTGACACAAACTGAAAGAGTTTACCATCTCCTCGCTGCGAAAATTTCCGCAAAAAAAAAAAAGGCGCCAAAAAACCAAACACACACACCTCTTATTTTTGGCTCCAGAGCAATAACAAAGTCTGACACTTAGGCTACTCGTCTCGAACATTATCAGAAAAAAACAAGGTGTTTAGATGCAACAATGCACCAGAAAATTTGTTCATCCAGTGACTTTGTTACTTCTTTTACAAAGAAGGTACAGCGTAAAACTGAAACCATAACTGCACACACAACTGCTTCATGATTTCTCTAATGACATCTGACTCTAGAGCCATACTGCATAGAGGAAACCCTGCATGCACAGCTGTGAAAAAAATACTACTTCTGCACTTTGCACAAAAGACCAACTATCAACTCATCAGGTTTCGGTGCAGCAAAGATCACACTTTCTAAATAATTAATTTCCTGTTGTTGTTGTTCGGGACACATTTTAAACACTGACAGGACGTTTTTTCAGTTGCGACACTGGCCACCTGAACAGGTGTCACACTGCTGTACTTGAATGATTTGCTGTAGTATCACTCAGCAAGCTTTAGATTTCGCTCAAATACCAAAGAAATTTACCACCACCATTAACAATTTGCATCACCTGTCTGTTTATGTCTGTTTAATGAGTTCTGGGGGACAGGCTGTTCGGGAACCACAACAGTCCGGCCATTGATAATGTCCGAGGTCCATACTCTTTCTCGGACATTTACCATAATCAGTCGGCAATCGCCGTTATTTAGCAGCAGTCCCGGACTTTTAGACACTTATCCGACACTCAAATCACAATATTGTGTTTCCACAAACTTAAGGAGC
>JBCNYG010000010.1:1205142-1222128 GCA_039654305.1 Porochilus rendahli | reverse complement strand
CGAAGTGGCTAGCATATTCATCTCACAGAAAGAAGGTCCTGGGTTTAGGTCCCGGGCTCGGCAAGGGCATTTCTGTGTGGAGTTTGCATGTTCTTGTGCTTTTGTGGGTTTCGTCCATGTGCTCTGGTTTCTTCCCACAGTCCAAGGACATGCACATTAGGACAATAAAATATACCCGATTGCCCCTAGCATGGTGGTGCAGTGGTTAGCGCATTCACCTTACAGCAAGAATACCTGGGTTTGATTCCCAGGGTCGGGCATGTCTCTGTAGAGTTTGCATGTTCTCCCTGTGCTTGCGTGGGTTTCCTCCGGGTACGCTGGTTTTCTCCCACAGTCCAAAAACATACACAGTGGATGAATGGCTGTTCCAAATCCCCCATGTGTGAGTGTGAATGGTAGTAGGTGTTGCCATGTAATGGTCTGGCGAGCTGTTCAGGGTGTACCTCGCCTTCGCCCAGAATCGGCTAAGATGGGCGTCAGCCTCCCCACAACCCTAATTAGGATTAAGTGGCTCAGAAAATGAATAAATGAGTAAATGAATGATTGCCCCTAGGTGTGTCTGTTTTGACCCTGTAATGGTCTGGTAAGCTGTTTTGGAAAATGCCTCCTCCCCATGACCATAATAAAGGACAAAGCTGTTTAGAACATGACACTTTGGGTAAACTTTGAGTCAAAATCATGCTGGAAGGTGAACCTTCTTCTCATTGATAACTTTCTGGCAGAGGGCAGCAGATCCCTTTTGCAGAGAAGCACCGAACAGCTCGCCAAACTATCACAAGTCATACTATTCTTTACATTCTATACACAACATATAGTTGATGGATTAATTCTGCTGATGTTACTAAGCATGTTCTGATTATATAGGAAATGATATCCGATCAAACAAATATTTAGTGTGTATGTGTGTGTGAGACTGTTTGCAGTATAAACACCTGTACAGTCAGTATTAAAGGAATATTTAACCTCGTGCTCAGACTGTATAAAGATTTTATTCCCTCTTAAAGTATAAATCTTTATTATCAGGTCTTTCGGAGATGAAACTAATTCCTCAGGCCATGTAATAATCGTCCAGTTTATCAGTACGGCTTTGACTGAGTACTGGAGGTGCTTTTTTTCACTGCATTACTACAGTGTCACATAATTAAATTAAAAATTTCTCCTCTCCAGTCCGCTCTCATCCTGACACCTTTTAATATTACTCCTGTACAGGTAGTGAATTTTAACATCTACCCTCTCTGTTCACTTTTATAGGACAGTATATTCATCCCAATAACAGTAATGACAGGCAGGGGGTGACACAGACTGGATAAAATACAGCACAAAGAGGGCAATATATTGCACATAAAATGCACTGGGAAAAAAAAAACACAGAGCTTATAATAAACAATTATTTTCGAAAGTTTTCACACCTCTTATTTCACTGGAAACCCCATACTATTATTAAACTCCTTTATTATTCTGTGTTATTATTGTTTTGTGTGCGCGTGTGTGTGCGTGTGTTATTGTTATGAGGTGCTGTTTGCAGTCCCACACCCAGGACTATCATCTGTGTGCGAATTTGTCCTAAGCAGCACACACAAAATGTCTCAGGGTCTAAACCCACCCATCTGAACACTTTGGTGAGAAGCATCTGTGATAAAACAGGAACAAACAACTTCACAGACACACAGGGATGGAGAAAGGCATTTAAAAGGCAAAGGCAAGGGTAAGGCATTTAAGGAAAATAGCTATCTTGAACGTTCCGAACGCTCTCTAAAAGAGGTCATCGGGTCATGTGACCCCAGTGTGGAGGGACTGATTACTGACAAATAGCGATCAATGAAAAGACAAAGAGCTGCACCTTCATTTCCTCCACCTTCATGATTAAAGTGCTCTAGAACAAGTAACCCCCAACTGCTCCAACCCTGTGTGTGTGTGTGTGTGTGCTCACTTTGGACGGGTTAAATGTAAAGGCAATAATTTCCCTTGCGGGATTAATATAGTATATCAAAATCCAAAAAGATCAAAACAGACAGACCACACAGACAGTTAGACAGATCAGTCAGAGTGAGACATCAAAAAGATGGCATGGGCAGTGACATGAATAGTGTCTCACAGTAATGCCTAGATGAGACCACAAGATTTTTTTTTAATTATTCTCGATGGTCGCTGTATCAGACAATCACAGTGCCATAAATTGTTGTGAAGCTTGAAGTCCCTGACCAATCATCATTTACAGCTCTGAGTATCATAAAGAAGAGGGTCAAGAAATTGTCAGTCATGATCATCAGGGGAAACGGCATAGATTTCACTCAAGGTGACAAAATACAATATAAATTATTCTGACATGCTAGAGTTTCCTTAGGAGCGTACTAGACGGCGATGTGGTGACATGCACACGAATACTAATGCAGTCTGGGTAGTGGTGGCCCGTTGGTGCTGGATTACTGATCCCAAGGTTGAGGGTTCAAGCCCCACTATCAACAGAATGTCACTGCTGTCCCCCGAGTGCAGCTAACTGGGTTATCAAAGACCAGCCATGTCTCTCACTGTCTGTGGTGAGAGTCATGTAAAAGAACCATTGCTGATTTTCCTCAAGAGTAGGCTGCAGCGTCTTTCTGCCTTGCGATGGCCTGGCGAGCTGTCCAGGGTGTACTCTGCCCTCCGCCCAGAGTCGGCTGAGATGGGCACCAGCCTCCCCATGACCCCAATTAGGTATAAGTGGTTCAGAAAATGCAAGAATGCAGTATATTTTTTTTTTATGTGATCCTCATTTAACAGCATATAATAGTTTATTTATTGTTTTTTTTTAAGTTCTTTAAACTTGCAGTACATGGCATCTTAGGACCTTTCTGGAGGTTTCTCCTTTATTTCCTCTTCCATCTCTCCTTGTCCCTCCCTTTCGGTGTCTCTTTCTGTCGGCACAGCCATCTTCTTCTCCATTTCCTCTATCAACTGGGCCAAACGACTCACCTTCCTTGCCTGTCCTGCCCCTGTCCTGCCCCTGTCCTCTCTGTCTGCCCTGCTTCTTCTTTAGTTCTCCCTCTGTCCTTTTTCTCTCTCAGTCCTGCCTCTACTGCCTTCTTTCCTCTTCCTCTGTGCTCATGTCTGAATTTTCTCTCCTTACATCCTTTATTGGTTCCTCTGGGTCGCACTGGGAATAGAAAGAAGTGGGACTAAAGCACTGGCAAACCAATGGCTCGCTGCAAAAACAGGACAGCCGTCTGTAACCGAAACCATAGTGTGTTTGCTTATACATTGTGAGCCGGAGCGAAGCAGGCAGGGCTCACCTAATGGAGTGCAACAAACTAATTGAAAACTATCTTCCGGTTTGGCTGACTTCACAACATCTGATGATCTAAGGACCTCAAGCATTAAGCGTGCATTTTCATGTGTCTGACACAGACATGTCTTCCAGTCAGAAGCTTTTGGTGCTGTAACAGAATGGTCGCAGTGCACAGATTGATCATGGGGTCTGTGAGGGTCATTCTCTGGTGCTTGACCTTCCTCCCAGTAATGGTGTCAGTTCTACCTGTGGTCATCCATGTAGATTCCAGGAAGAACTACTGGGTGACGCCCTGTAGGAATGTTGACTTTTGTGGTGTTGCCTGTTTCTTCTCACTCATTAACTTATAAGTCAATCCAAATTCCTGAATTTTATTTGGAAGGCGATATTCCTTCAGGATCATTCCTGGTATACTAAGTGCTGGTGCCAAATGGCTTGATGTAATAACCTGTTTGTTATTCTGAAGCTCTACTCTGAGAACATTGTGATAGAGAAGGGTTCGCTTGATATTTGGATTTCTGAGTTTCTAAGTTTCCTGAAAACATTTTCTCAGTTTCTGTCTTTGGAGAATTCAGTTACGTTTATTTGATACATTTTGTTCGCCGTATTTGCGTTCTGAGTTCATGACGCTGTTTATTTATCTTCTCTTTCAATACTTTCATTTCTCTTGAACACCTTTCCCTAGTTTTTCTTCCCTTCCCCCTTTATTCTGACAGCCTGTGCTCTTCTACCTGACTCTTCGGTGCTCTCATCTAGAGGACTGTCTGGGGGTGGATCTAGTCAGTGTGCCACTTTTTGCTGTCTGGACCTTCTTTGTGCATCTCTCCAAACCTTTCTCTGATGTCTCCTTACCTTTCTCCCAAATCACACTTTTTTTCACTATTCTTTCACCGTTGCTTTTCCTTCCCCAACATCTGCCCTCTCGGTCACTGTATACATTCTTCCTCTTCTCTTTCTCCCCCTTTGCGCCTCAGCTGTAAGTTTTTGTCTAGCCATGCCTCCCTACACCTCATACAAAAGTACTTTAGAACTGTACAGTAGAACAAGGTTTTCATTTCGATGACACGATTCACATGTACCTTTGGTTTAAAGTGTAATATTTTATTAAAGCTAAAGCAGAGTATACCCTGTACATTATCTAGACTGTTAATCAACTGCTTATGGTACTCAATGTTGGATAATGTAAATTAGGTTGTGTACATTGGAGGAAAAATAAAAATGTAAAATAACACAAATGTTTTACAATGTTTAGAAGTAATATTGTATCCACACTTATGTGGATTATCATTATGATTATGAGAGGATTTGTCAACTCCATCAGATTACGTCAACACCGTATAATAGATAAAATGGGATAAAACCTGACGGTGTTGACAAAATGTAATTTTCTCTCATGCTAAGTATAAATTGTTTGAGGCATCCATTTTGTTTTTTTCTTGGTTGCTTGCTGCCTAAGAAATCTCACTAAAATGTTAATATTTAACCAAGAATTCCTTACTAAATTATCGTTGGAGAGATGGTGTTGACATCTAATAACTGGGACCCCCAGGATTTTGGATTGTTTGTCTAAAATATCATAAAAAAATACAACTTACTCAGAGTTCCTGAGAGGTCCTCAGAGAAACAGCTGACCACTATATTGCCTGATTAAATCAGGATTATGAAAAAAACCTGACTTTGACATCCAGATTTTTGCATAAAATGTCTGAAGTTCATTCTGTGTATTTCTTGATGTGTTTATATTCCTTAGAAATCCTTTCATAGATATATTCTCGAAGTTGTTGAGCTTTTAAAAGTTTTTGGTGAGTTTTAAAATCCGACCTCATACAAAAACATGTACTTTCAAACCACAGAACATAGAAATCTGACAAATCCTATTAGAACAATTTAAAACACATGAAAATCAGATATACATATTCAGTTCCTTGAGAGTTAATTTTTCATCATATATTTCTTGATTATAATTTTTTTTTACATAAAGATGACTTTTCTATGAAGGACAATCTTAAATTTTCATAAATCGGCGATTTCCTCTCTAATTTCATCAAACTTCAATTAGGTTTCCCTATGAGGTGTACTATAACAGGACCACCTAAACCAATACATTGACACAGACACTTGAAAATCCCATCAGGGAGAGAAAATGCAGTCTAAGGAAAGAAACGTTTTATTTGCAGTCGATTACATTCAACTGCACAAATAAATGACTTTAGAAATAAATTGTAAGATGATGATGCAAATGAGAATCCTGCACTCAGACGAACTCATTCAATCCCTCTGAGTGTTTATGAGACGAACACCACGGTATAAAGAGCATGACATGTGACTGAATCACACCGGAAACTCTAACAGTGCTCTCTTTCACAACTCTCTCTCTCACACACTCTGGGGCCATGTGAAACATTCCTGTGTTATTAGCTGGAGCGCAATCATCTCCAAGGCAGAGACAGAGACACGCCCGTACCCACAGATGGAACCTTCTGGAAAAAATCCGCTGACACTCTGTGAATCACTGGATATATTTAGTGCAAACGATCACACTTACCATCCCTTAACCTCCTGAGACCCAAAAATTAACGTTGTGTGTCTTCCAATTTCTTCAGACTGCTTCTGTCCCCCAACACCCAATATCTTCAAAAAAGGGGAAGTCTGGCAAAAGAGTAATACCCATTGGTTCTCATATGAGGATCTGAGGACATACACACAATATTGAGTGGGAAAAAATATGATGTCGTCCTAAGAGGACAGTGGGGTCTCAGGAGGATATACAGGCCTGACAAAGTCTGAAACAACATGGGTAACACATGAAGTAGACATAGACAATGACAGGCAGAGAGACAAGAACACCGACACTGTAAAGTTAATCCAAGTCGCCTGATAAATGAAACAAAACAGAAATATACATAAAGATATAAGCACAGAGACTAATATAAAAAGACCAACTGGACACAGACAAACAGATGGACAGCTCAAACATACCCACAGACAGACGAGTAAAACACAGACAAATGCGAATAGAATAGATCCCAGTCAGGAGGGACAGACCGAGAAGGGCAGATAAACGGGACAGAGGCAGATGGAAAAATAGACAGAGAAGCCCGAACATGACAAATGGAGAGACAGATGAACAGAAATAGACAGGCGGAGAAATAGACAGATTGAGACAGATGAATGGAAAGACAGATGGAGAGAAAAGCGGAGAAACAGAGAGAGACGGGCAGATGGAGAAACAGACCAATGGAAAAACAAGCAGACAGATAGGAGAAATGAGCAGACGGAGAGACAGAAAGATGGAGAGGAAGAACAGAGAGACGCTCAGAGGGACAGGTAGAGAAATGAGTAGACTGAGAGAAGGATGGAGAGCTGAGCAGAGGGAGAGACAGAAAAAATAACGCAGGAGGCATTTAGTTTGTTTTGGTCGTTTTTATTTGTGTGAAACGAAGTCGCCCTGCATGAGTAACAATAAGATTAACACCCTGCTGCGGTGTGCTATACAAACACGCCGCTATCACAGGAGACAATCATTTGCCCCTGACCTGAACCACACCCACCCGAGAGCACGACCCTGACCACACACACGCGCGCGCACGCACACACACACAGAAGGAAACCCCAACAGTGGCACAGGGAGAACAGCTGCAGTCGCACGCCGCAGCATGTCACACCATTTACTCTGACATTCCCAAGAAAACGACAAAATGAAACCCATTCGGCAGGGGATGGGGGGGGTCTCCACATTCAGGAAGAAACTGAGAGTACATGTTTACCTCCGGCTTAAAATCCTTCTCACTAAACAAACCCTGAACCTGTGGTCATGGTAACAATATTGCGTAATCAAGCTAGAGTTTCACTACCGCAGGTAATTAAAAACTAAATTGAGGCCTTTGACACACCACTGACCTGAGACGTGATACACACTTTATATCAAACTACCAAAACAAGTTAAAATAAAAAAACAGCAGGTATTAACATTAAACCTGTAAAATGATCAGTGCTCTGTTGTGATGGTCCAGTACTTTCTTAGTGTTTGGTGAAAGGTAAAGCTAATCAAAAAATAAAAAATATATTTTTTGGAAATATCTCTTGTAAATTTTTAAAAAGACTACTACAATAATATCATGAACCACAATAAAAAGTTTGGCAATAATCACAATGCAGGGATTTAATATCGATATATCAGTACAGACTGGAGACTGATTTCACTTTCAACCACACTGAACCTCAAAGCAAGCCCTCACACGCGTTCTCTCTCTCTCACACACACATCCAGTTTATTAAAAATGAACCCTCCCTCTAGTTTGTGCCCCGAGGAATGATTAAATCTCCAGACCAACCCACCCTTCAACACACACACACACACACACACACACACACACACAAGAGAGGCTGGTATGGAGGAACAGAGTGTGTGTATCAGACTCTCAAAGCGTGGGTTTTTTTTTAATTTTTATTTTTTTTTTTAGTTTTTACTTGTTTGCCCCTCCCCCTCTTCCGTCTCCTCCTGATTGTCTGAAGTCCACAGCTGGAGAAAACAGAGAAAACACACTGTCAGTCTAACACACACACACACACACACACACACACACACACACTATCCCTCTTACACACCACGTTACTCACTCTCTCTCTCACACACACACCATCTCTCTTACACATCCCGTCACTCACACACACCATCTCTCGTACGCACCCAGTCACTCACTCTCACACACACCATCTCTCTAACAGACCCCGGCACACTCACTCTCACTCACTCTCACACACACCATCTCTCTTACACAACCCGTCGCTCTCACTCTCTCACACACACCATCTCTCTTACACACCCCGTCTCTCTCACTGTCTCACACACACACACACACACACAGCATCTCTCTTACACACCCCGTAATCAGAGCCCAAGACACCTGATGTTTCTCTCCACTGCACTGTTGTGATGTCATGTGTCTACCATGTTTCCTTCGTGCATTATACAATGTACATTTTTACGAAGTACATGTGACCTTCCTGCACTGCTGGAGAGAGAATGACATCAGCCAGTTGGGCTTAGAGGCCTTTCTCCATAGTGAGGATTTGTATGATGACTCACTGTCAGGTTGTCTCGGAGCAACTGCATGATCAGCGTGCTGTCCTTATACGACTCCTCGGTCAGTTGATCGAGCTCAGCGATCGCATCATCAAACGCCTGTAAACAAAGAAAGGAAACATCAAGATGCACAAATAAATAAACAGTCTTTAGAAAATATTCCAGATTCAGGTTTATGGAGGGAAAAAAAGTACCAATATTTTGCCTTTCGGTACAGTCCAACCTTATTCAACGCACCTGCTCCCTCCAGAGACCACATCCCCTTAATAAACTGCACCAATACCCCTCCAGAGACCACACCCACACCACAGACATCTCTATCCACAGACTATGCCTAGAACAGCAGCTCTGATAGCAGTGCAGGTTTATATCAATGCACTCATTCTGATATATTATAATTTCTGCTCATTTCTGCTCACCTGTCTCTCTCTCTCTTTCTCTCTCTCTCTGCCTTGTTCACAGGGACGCTAACGCATAACATTCCAGCACTAGCTGAAGAACAGATGGTGCTTAAACACAAAGAACTGGCACAAAGCTCAGAGGTTTCTGAAACTCCTAGCGTTCTCTTCCCTCGGAGATCACATGACCCACTTCCCTGGTTTTCACCTGCTTAGGTGAAACAGGACACGGCATTACCAATGTTCCCTGGAAATAACTTTCCCCTCTGCACAGCTACACCTAATGATAATGGAGAACTTTTCATAGGGCACAAGATGAGTGGCTTGCACGGTAACCACAGCAACCACAACGCGCCGTGAAACTGTCTGACACAGATCGCAATAACATTGCAAACACACGGGCCACATACAAAAATACAGCAGGGAAAAACACGTTTCAGGGAAATACAAGCACAATGATTTGGAGTGACATTATTTTCTCTTACCTTCTTGGCGAGATCGCAGGCCTGGCTGCGCGAGCCAAGGATCTCGTAGTAGAAGACGGAGAAGTTTAGAGCGAGGCCAAGTCGGATAGGGTGGGTGGGCGTCATGTTCTCCTTGCTGATGTCAAATGCACCCTGATACGCCTCCCTGGATTTATCGACGATGCCTGCAGGGTAACGAGCAGATATAAATCACTTCCAAAGCAAGAAATTCAAGAAAAACAAACCAGCACACAGTCGATTGTTGCATTTTTTCCATTTCAATTTGCACAGTTGTCAGTGATTATAAAGCAGCAGTTTGTTTACATCCGAAACAAAATATTTACACTTTTATCAGCTCACTCTAACACTCCATGGCTTCTATAAACTTCATGCGTTTGCGCTGCTGAACAGTACGTTATAAAAGTGACTAGCCGTCCCGATTAGCAGTGCAATAACACTCATGTACCGCTTTACCAATGTTCTCTCTCACTCACAGTCCTCTCCTCAGGTGTGTTTTTCAGAGCTTATTATGGCAAGTGTGGTGTGTGTAAAACAGACTGTGAAAATTTCAGATTTTTCTCCTTCGATTGTGTTCTCGTGGGTGTGGAGCACAAGCTGAGACCTGCTCCAAATGTTCTCATTCAGCAGGCGTGAAAAGCCAGTCTGTGCACGTGTGTGTGTGAGAGTGAGACAGAGAGAGAGAGAGAGAGATGGGTGGACTATTCAGGTGTAACAGTGAAGAAATGATGAGCATCATTAAGAAATATGTTGCATATTATAAATCATCTGTCTCTATGTAATTCTGTCTCTCTGCCTGTAATTTCTATCCAACTGCCCATTTGTCAGTCACTCCGTTTGTCCATCTGTCCTTCTCTACATCCTTCTGTCTGCCTCTCTGCAAATATGTCTGTCTCTCTCTCTCTCTCCATCTGATTGTCTCTCTGCTGGTCTCTCTGGCCATCTCTCTCTTCCAGTCAGTACCTCTGCCTATCTGTCTCTCTCTCTCTCGTTACTCATCTGTCTGTCTTTCTGCATGTCTGTGTATGTGTGTGCAAAACGTAAACAGCTGAAGCCTCACTGTTTTTTTCATCTCCCACGGCAACCTCGGCCAGATAGCGATAATAATCTCCTTTCATTTTCAAGTAGAACACCTTACTCTCGTATGAAGGTGAGCTGCTGATCAGGTACGTGTCCAAGAGATGCTGAAACACACACACACACACACACACACACACACACACACACACACACACACAGTTCTGTTAATGTATCAATCATACACACTGCATTTACATTAACATCTTCAGCATTTTGCAGATGCTCTTAAATTAGAGCGACTTACAATTATACACTGTAGTCAGAGAATAAAGAGAGGGGAAAGAGGAATAAGAAAGAAAGAGAGAAAGAAGGTAAAGAAAGGGGTAGAGGGAGAGAGAGAGAGAGGGGTAAGGCAAGGGAATAAGGGAGAGAGGGAAGGATGATAGCTGCTGTAACAAGTGAGAGGAGGAGAAGACGTTATTAATGGAGGAAACGCAACTTGACCCTTCGCTATGAGTATGAGAGAAACCTCATCAACAGTGTGTTCAGTTTTAGAAGTCCTGATTGCATTACTCGTGCAGGTTTAGGTGTTCAGAGCTGAGTCTGGGCCTGTGTGCATTTCAGACATTGCTTGTGTGAACATGTAGAACCCGTCAAAGCAAGCAGCACATTCACTCTCAGTAACCTAACACACCACAGCAGTCCTCAGGTAACTTCAATCTTAAAGACCTGCAGCACGTCTACACGCCACGAACACCATCTCCAGTCCCCAGTGCACAGACCTCAGCGCCCAGCCTCCAGCACCCAACACTGCCTCAACTGCCTGTAAATTTTAATTTTTGTTTTTAAAATTACATTTTCTTTAAAAACAACCTTCTGCATAATCCTGAAAATAACAATGCCACAATTCAAAACGTTTATCATAACAGCAACATTCTGAAATTCCATCAAATTGCCACAATGGGGCGATCAACTCAACCCATCGTCTCACTTGTGCTGATCACTCAGACTATCTTAGGGAAACTCCACCTCTGAGAGCATAAACTTGTAACATAACTTCTGAATAGTACTTAAGTATTTCAGTACTAAATCCCGACTGCACAAGTTTAACTCAACTCTGAACACAAAACTAAATATTTTGTTTTCTAACAAGTAACTATTACTGCTGCATTACTATATTATGAAATGGTATAGTTAAAAAAGTAATTGAATTGTGAGTTATTCCATCAGTAAGGGTGAAATATAGTCTGGTATATGAATACGAATTGTAGTGTGTGTGGTTGTGTGTGTGTGTGTGTGTGTGTGGGTCCGTGGGGGGTTATCCAGTAATCAAACTGCATTTGGGAAAAAATGCATAGAAGTGTAATAGATGATGGTGACTCTCACTAGCACATTGTTGCAAATGGTCTGCAGCTCGCCCTCAATCTTCTCACGGTACTCTTTGGCGACCTGCTCCTTCTCATTGTTCTCCGACTTCATCTTCTGCTCAATGCTGGAGACGACCCTCCACGCTGAGCGGCACGCCCCCACCACGTTCTTATAGGCAACTGAGAGCAGGTTCCTCTCCTCATCCGTCAACTCCCCTCCACTCTCAGTCACCTCCTTCATCAAAGTCGCCATGTCGTCATAACGCTCAGCCTGTTCGGCAAGTTTAGCCTTCTGCACAAGCTCGCTCTTACTCATGTTGAACACTGTCTACAGGAGGGAAACCAAAAATAACACTTACCATTTCATTCAGAGCCAATTGTCAGGAAGTGCTGATTAATAATTTTTACATGTAATGACATGTTGATCGAAATAGTTAGTCAACATATAGGGAAGGCGTGTCCCATGTCTGTACTTTATAACAGTCAGGGATAAAACTGTAATTAAGTTTTTCCAAGAATTTTTAGTAGGACAAAGGATTCTATGCTTGATTGCGGATTATCAGTGATGTATGTAAATTTCCTGGGTGTTTTTTGTGTTATGACATTCGAGAGAGAAAATAAACATAGTGGACAGGGAATAAGAAATTGTAAGATTTTAGTTGCGACAGACTGAAGAATGAGCAAATCACAACGCAGTGGGCGGGGCCTCCGTTTTTGTGCTTTTTTTACTGTTTTATTCTGTCCATATTGCCATTTTCTCAGACAGACATGATCAATCACATGACGTTTAAATACGGTTGAAATTTTATTGTATATATTTTAGAAGTTAAATATTTTATTGTGTCTGTCAGTCAATATATTTTATCATGATTTTTTAAACAAACTGATTTGCTATGTGTTAAACTCTACTGAGGTGACTTCAGCAAAATGTTTTACCTTTCTACTAAATACAAACTCACAGTTTATTTGAGACATTGAGCCTATAAGAAAGATTTGGGGAAAAATACATTTGTTAAAAACGTGTCCAGCTTGACTGTGACATGTCTAGAAGTCTAACATATCCACAGATAAAAAACAGTACATTATTAAAGATAATTAATACATAACACACCTTTTGGTGTTAGATTTGTTAGTATTAAAGGTGTAAAATTGGTATTTAATCTAAAATGTCTGAAATCTGAAGTGCCATTAGAGACACACCTCACCTGAGATCATACCTGAACTAACAATGAAAACAGAAACCTCAGCATTTCACTCAGAAGTAGTGAATAAACGCTGGGAATGTTACCATGATTAAGAAAACGATTACTATGACACTGTGTTAAGCTGTTTATATCCATATGTTTACATTTATAGACTTTTTGTTCGTGATGTCTGACAGGAACATTCACACAAAAGCTTGAGAGACTTTACTTACTACCGCACACTCTGTACAAAAAAACCCCACAAGAAACTCAAAATACGTCCAAAAATCTTTACATAAAAAAGCAAAACAATAAAACAGTTAAATATTTAAAAACAAAAAAACAAAATGGAGGCGAATTTTTACCTCAGACCGGTGATATTCCTGCCGCCCAGTTGACACTCACAATCCGCGCGCTCTTCCCAGATGCATCCACGGGGTCTCCCACCCACTCACAGCTTCCCTGGAGCAGGGGCAGGAACTGAGCATCGCTGACGTCATGGACTGCCATGGTAACGCGGATCCCAGGAATGCCGTGTTAATCTGATTGGTCGACACATGAAGGACACCGGGCGTGCCATTCACCAAAACCCCGCCCACTAGCAATCCTTCGACCCCACCTCAAGGCAGCCATTTCAAGCTCTTTAGCTACATTACGCTTTTTCTATTACATATACACACAGGACTATTATTATTATTATTATTATTGTTATTATTATTATTATTATTATTATTATTATTATTATTGTTGTTGTTGTTGTTGTTGTTGTTGTATTAAAACCATGTCTAATGAGTAGGATATTACATTTCATATGCATTTGGTTAATTTGGAAAATATGCATTGTATATTTAGGGGAACAAAAAAAATCAGTCAAAACCAAAATATCAATCCTGACACGAAATTTAAAGTTCTTTTTAAATATCATCCTGTAAATATTATTTATAAAATTACATTATTTATTACAATCCAACAATAACTATATAAATGTACAGTACATTTAAATAACTTAACAAAATGAAGATAAATCAGAAACCAAGTACTGTTCAAGTATTTATTTCATGTAATACTGGATCATATTGAGAATAAGTTAACAAACAATAATATATAGTAATAACAAAAATAACAGTCAACAATATTTATTTTGGCCACTCTTTACTTTGATTAGAGCAATTAACCTTTCAGGCAAAGTGTTCACATATTTTTTATTACTTCACTAAGTAATTTTTTTTACACACAGTTATTTTTTTATTTCTTTTTATTGGGAGCCATATTAGACAAAAGTGGTGGTGTATAGTCTTCACTGCACACTACTGTACACAGTGTAGCCTATATGATGTAATATTTTTCTATAACCTTATACCACTTTTAATTCCCAATTCAAACTCATATTACATATAAAAAAATAAAAAAGTATGCAAATCACACAGTTACAGTATATTCAATCTATTCGCTTAATAAAAGAGGTAAAATGGTGAAAAAAGTCACTTACCTCATTACTTTCTGATTTAATTATTTGATATAATATGGATGGATTAATGTTTATATACATATATGCATGGTTTTATAGAAGAAAAGTAACAGTTTATAATATAACAAAAGTGAGTGCTAGATGTGGAGATACACAAAAGCTATTCTTTTCTGCGCTAAAATCTTTTGAGATTAGATTTATTATTATATTTATAGCATTTTATTTTTCTGACATGACATTTTTGTCAATAATTTGAGCACCAAAAAGGTGTCACACACATTGGACCCCCTTCAGTTTGCTTACCAGCCCTCGGAGTTGAGGGTGCAATCATCTACCTGCTTAACCGTGCCTACACACACCTGGACCAGCGGACGAGCACTGTGGGGGTCATGTTTTTTTACTTTTCCAGTGCGTTCAGTACCATCAGGCCGACCCTCCTGGGTGAGAAGCTGACAACGATGCAGGTGGATGCCTCTCTTGTGTCCTGGATTGTGGACTACCTGACCAGAAGACCACAGTATGTGTACCTGCAGCACTGCGTGTCAGACACTGTGGTCAGCAACACTGGAGCACCACAAGGGCCTGTCCTCTCCCCTTTTCTCTTCACTCTCTAGCACTACTTCAGCTACTGCACAGAGACCTGCCATCTTCAGAAGTTTTCTTATGACTGTAGTTGGAGGTATCAGTGGAGGTGATGAGAAGGAATATCGGGCTGCTATGGACTCCGTTGTCACATGGTGTGAGCAAAATCATCTGCAGCATAATGCGACAAAGACCAAGGAACTGATTGTGGATTTCAGGAGATCCAAAACACCAGCGGTCCCTGTTTCCACCCAGGGCATCAGTGTGGAAATGGTGGAGGATTATAAATACCTTGGAGTTCATATTGACAATAAACTGGACTGGGTTAGGAGCACTACCGCACTTTATGAGAAGTTCCAGAGGTCGTGCCGAACACTGCTTAGGATGTTTTATGAGTCTGTTGTGGCCAGCACCATCCTGTATGCTGTTGCATGCCGAGGCAGCAGGCTGAGGGTTGCCGGCGCAAACAGACTGAACAAACTGATCTGCAAGGCTAGTAACATCGTGAGGATGGAACTGGACTCTCTGATAGAAGTGTCAATACTGGACAATACCTCCCACCCTCTTCACAACCTGCTGATCAGTCACAGGAGCATGTTCAGTGAGAGACTGATACCACCTAAGAGCTCCACTGAACGACACAGGGAGTCATTCCTACCTGGGGCCATTAAACTGTACAACTCCTCCATATAGCAACAACATCCACTGTTATATGGTTCATTTTGCACTACGTTTACATACTGTTTATCATATTGACAATACTGTACATTATACATCTTACTCTTTGACAGCATTCATTCTGTATCTGTTTATACAGATGTTAGTAACTTTGAATTTAATACCTAAATATACATTCATATATATATATATATATATATATATATATATATACATATCTTTCATCTTTATCTGATTCTTTACTTGGTATGGAGCAAAATGCATGCACACACTTTCCAAAGGGATCAATAAAGTATTCTAATTCTGATTGATGCTATGATTCCGATTGCAAAAATGAATCAAAAACATCTCACAAGAATTTAATGAGATACACTGATAAATAAACTGAAAATATGATATGAGAAGGGGAAAAAATTATTAATCATTAAAGTGTCTGTTTTTAATAGATCATGGCGATGAAGTTTTGCGAGCAGATTTATAACGTAAAACACACTTAAAGAAGGAGAGGAATAATAACTACGGAGAAAAATAATCAGGGATATGTTGAAGCTGAAAGGGATTTCAACACTGAATAAAGTTCTGTAGAAAATTTATTAAAATCAGATGCACAGCCCAATATTTAAGGTTCTGTAAGGTTTGCTGAGTAAATAATACACATAAATAATTAACTGGAGAGGTTCATGAATGGATAAAGAAAGAAAGATATAATTGCAGCTCCAGATCCGGAGAAGTGAGTGATGTACAGGAAGGAAGGAAGGAAGACGTGGGTCTGCAGAGGAACAAGACTAAACCCTGGTTGAAGTATGGCTGAAACGGTAGCAGGTTTGTTTTCTTTTCAGAAGGATGTTGTGTGGACTGATCCTTCCTCCCAGTCTCGCAGCTCACATCCGCTACATGTCACACAGGGAAGAACTGAGATCCTGTTGCTGAATGAGTCGTCGGCTCAGGAAGTAATGACGACAGCTGGACCAGACCGCCGTGATGTGATGTTTTCAGCCTCGCCTGTTAGATTTATCAGGATTTCCATATAAGCACATTTTACATATGTGTGGAGTGCAGTGGAGGAAGCTGTGTTGTGTAAAGGGTGGGGATAAAATAGTCAAGAAGGAAACTTTCTTCTATCCCATGTAAAACATTGGAGTGTTTGAGTGTTTTTTTTAATCTTTGGGTTGTAATATTGTTGTGCAAAAAATCCCAACATTGTGAATGATGGCATGTCGGCACAATATTCATAATAAAAATGTAAAAAAAAAAAAAAATTAAAAAAAATCTTAAAAGTTGTGTCTACCCTCAGTACAGTTAAGGGTGTACCCTGCCTTCGCCCAGAGTCAGCTGAGATAGGCTCCAGCCTTTGTGTGACCCTAGTAGGATTAAGCAGCTCTGCAAATTAATGAGTGAAGATTTTAAACAATCTTTCTCTATCTTTTGATGAATATGTTTAGTGATCAAACAGGTA
>JBCNYG010000010.1:1147977-1161530 GCA_039654305.1 Porochilus rendahli | reverse complement strand
CTCCTTAAATTAATTTTACTATGTAAAGCTGCTTTGCGACAATGTCAATTGTAAACAGCGCTATACAAATAAAACTGAATTGTGTCCATTTTTTCACAATTTGAAAAAATCAACAAAATGTGATTTCACCAGGGAGGCCCATATAATTGTGTACATTCTCCAGTTTGCCAAGTGTCATTGTGTTCATTATCATTTGTGTTAAAAGTGCCTTATGACTTGGTATTTATTTCCTAGTACCCCGTTTTCCTTTTATCCCGAATCCTGTCTAGAACCTTCTGATTTTATTAAAATTAACTCATGTTTAGACCTTGGATTATGAATTTGAAAATGCCTCTGTAAACTGTGTTGCCTGGGAGACAAACAGATTGGAGCTGACTAGTGTATTTTAAATTTCATTCAATTATTATAAATAAAGCCATGCTAGGTGAAAATTGTGTTTAGTCAATGACTTTTTTTAAATTATAAAATCAGCATTATAAGGAAATATTCTAATCTGACTGGCCACTGTACATGGTTTTTACCAAAGGCAAAACTTAAACAATCAGATTTTTCATCACAGTAAAGTCTTCAAGAATAATTTTATCAATACATCAAACAAAATGGATAGCATTGGCTATGTGCTGTGGTATAAGAGGCATAAAACGTTCTGAAATATACTGTTTTGTACATGAGTCTACTCTGGGGAGTAAACAAAGAGTTTATGTATCATTTTCCTCTAATGGCAAACCCTGTCATATTGTAATCATTATGCAGAAACTGAATTACATTTTTTTTTCTTTTTTCTATAAGAAATCTACTAGTCTATATAGCCAATAAGACAAATTCAAATGGTTTTTCAGTTGCATGCCTAGACATACCCCTGGCTCATCTCAGCACAAAAGTGGAACAGGGGTTAATGTTTGTTCAAAAAACAACAACAAAAATAAATGCAACAACAAAACAATAATACCCTACACCCCTATACCATGACGACCAGGCTGAACTGGTGGGTCTGGAGTGTCATAAGGTCCGATCATACATCCAACATTTGTGGCACCAAGAATAATGCAAGCATCTGTAGTTGTTTGAGGCTGAAGTAGTTTTTTTTGTCCACTGCAAAAGATGTTTTAACCACAGATGTTTGCATCCATTGCTAAATTCATTGGTGTGGTCAGGTGCATTGCTATCCTGAGGCACAAACATGCAAATGATTACAAATAAAAGACTACAGTGAAAGATTTATTTTTTGAAAAGTCACACTCAAAGTCTCAGAAAACACCTCAGACAACGTAAAAATGTCACAGAAGATGATTCAGTGTTAGTTGCTGTGATTGTGATACTGAGATTGGTTTAGTTCCATTTGAAATAGTTTTATTTTCTAAAGATTTTTGGAACAGTAGGGCTGCTGTTCTATGGACAGTTGTTCAAAATTTCAGTTTAATACATGTTAAATACACATGTAAAAAAAGACTGGTCATCTAAGGTGAACTGTGAAGTAGAAAACTGAAATAAACAAGTATTAAAAGGTTTTTGTTATTTATTCTTGTTTATTTATCCAAAGGTCTCCTCAACAAATTGCTGGACGTCACCTCAAGCTCAAGCTAGCTTTTTTGTCCGGCCTAATGCTTAAGGTATAGTGAGAAGGGCTGCTCAGGCATTCGTACGTCATGAAAGAGAAGATCTCATAAGCAGCTCACTGAACTGAAGTCTGTTTTGAAGCCTGCTCTACAGGTTACACTGAGGACTCTTACCTTGCCCCGAATTGTAGATTGCTTTTACTGACTTCTTCACCTTCTGCAGTGCTGTTCGGTCCTGATCGAGTGCCTGCAGGGTGACAAAGTAAAGAGAGCAGAAGAAAAGATTTATTTATAGCAAAGCATCGGGAGAGATTCAAATCTTAAATGTTTTTCAAAAGCAACAGTTTATGTAACGGGTTAATGTAACTGTTCGTTCATTCAGGCTGCATCTTAAGATGTGAAACTAAAGCACACGGGGACTCCGTTTTCACTGTAACCATAGGAACAGGGCAAGACGCCGGTGATGGACAATGTTTTTGGCCCAGATAGATGAACAAGCAGCAAGACAGAAATTCAGTGAGTGTAAATTCGTCTGTGTTACCCACAGTTGCAATTAGACCTCCAACACCAAGAGGACCAACAAAAAAACACTTCTTTAACTACAGACTAAGTGATTAAAGGAGAGAGAGAAAGTTCAATGTCAGAAGGAAATAACTCCTTCGGCTTCCTAAGGCAAGTAAATATGTAATATATGCAATACCAGACTTAATTCCCACAGGCTAGATGATTTGGCAGAGCAGTGATCCAGTCATGGCACACAGCCGCTTAGGAACAGTGTCAGAGATACAGACACAGGGTCTTGTTCATCACATAGGATTAAAAATCCAGATTCAACTTAACTGATTACCACCTCTGGACCAAATTCTGCTCGATTTAAATCCTTAAAAGAGAAAATAGTGTCCTAACATTATAATACATTACATAGTGTGTAATTTATTTGAAATACTGAAAAATAGGCTTTTTGGCCAACAAGAAATATTTAATTAATACAACATTTTATTTCAATTTGAGTCTGCTTGTTGGCCCAACTAGCTATGTTTACACAACATTATCGACACAACATTCTACTTCAAGTTGAGTCTACATGCCGGGGTAGTCAGCACAACAAAAAAGTTGGGTTTTGCAACTTAAATTGTGCAAATTAAATTTATTTGTAGATACTTGCCTAAAAAAATAGGCAATGATTAATAATTTACACGATAAAGACTTAAAAATCACTCACTCATTTTCCAAACCATTTAATCCTTCTAGGGTTGCGGGGAGGCTGTCGCCTATCTCTGCCGATACCAAGCGAAGGCAGGGTACACCCTGAACAGCTCACAAGACCATCACTGTGCAGCACACATGACCATTCCACTCACATCCACAACTAGGGGCAATTTGGAACGGCCATTTAGCCTAATGTGCATGTCTTTGGACTGCTGAAGGAAACTGGAGTACTTGGAGGAAACCCCTGCATCATATGCCAGGCAGATAATAAAGAAATCGCAAATGCTTTTTGAGTTCTGGCCTGGAAATAAGAACCACACATATTGTTCATGAATATGGTTCATAAATAAGTTTTTCTTTATTCAAAATTATTAAATATCTACAGAAATGCCTGTAGATCTGTACATGCTGGGGGGGTGTTTGGGAGTATACCGAGGCTTTATTGATAATACAAGGGCACTTGAGAAAATGATGAGTTGTGATTTTGTCTAGCTTCACTGCACATGTGTAGGTCAATTTGCAAAAGTGGATCAAATGCAGTTTGAGCAAAACAATGTGGAGTGGTTTGAAAAGCCAAAGGCTCAAAAATGTCCCCTATTGTTAGTCTGGTGCATGTCCTAATGCCACGTCTATCACATGAACAATGTCTCCAGTCAATGGGTAGGGTAGAGGCCAGGTTGAGTGAGGTAGCGAGGCGTATTGTCTGTACACAACCCACCATCAGAAACCCGATTGACCGCCACAACATGACAGGGTCAGCTGACGACAGGCCACGTACAGGGCGAGAGTGAGTGACGACTCACAAACAGGATCGCTACATCCGGATGCAAGACAACACAAAATGAGGCCATATATGATACGAACTGTTGTGACATTCATTTTGGCATACAGGAAGTGCAGCTAAAATGATATAGACCCATCAGAACTCAAATGAACAAACTGGCAACAACTCAGCTCATCGAGTTTGGGAGGAGAATCAAGTCTTATCACGCAAGAAACTAAATCTGATGAGAACATGGATATTTCAACAAGAAACAGACTCTAATCATACAAAATAACTCAGGAAGGCCTCGAGACCTCCGGAGTTGATTTCCATTGAATATTTATGCAGGATTTTTAAAATCTTGAGTCCATCAGAGGAACCCCTATAATACTGGGGAAGAAAATGTGACAAAAAAAAGAGTGGACTAAATTTGTGGCGTTCAAGTACTTCTTATCTCTTTGTTTATACTAGATGAGCAAATGTGTAAATGAGTATGAACGTGCACACACGAACGGGTACTATTTCCTTCATGATCATGGGTCTCCAAAATTGCCAACTATAAATAACAGAGTCAGCAGAGATGTCTCCGCCACAAAATTTCTAGTCAATCTTGCTGCTAATTTGTATGCCAGAACTAGCCTAAAAATATATTTTATTTCAAACAAGATGGAAGATATTGAAGAAAAACTCTTCCAGACATTTCACCTTCCTCTGGCATGAACATAGTTTGGCTCAATTTCAAAATGAATTGGGATGAATTGCTGGTTACAATTATAATGCGGTATAAACCCTACAAAGCATTCAACCACTTGCTCTTGTGGTACTGTTTAAATGAGAATATCGGTTGGACAACCTGAAAGTATATGGTGATCAAATTTTCTAACAAGGCCTCTATTCTTATTACAGAAAACTGCATGAAATTTCAATTTGCAAAAATATATAGTCATTTGCTTTAGTTCAGGTACGCAGTAATTAGTCTATGCTGACAGTAAGAACATGCAAGGATTGGCAGCAGTAATGGATTTCTTACTTGTCAGTGCAGTTCGAGTTCCTGTAGTATGATTTGGAGGGAGGGATGTCCTGAGGGAGGGGGTTGTAAAGTCCAATCTGCTGTATATTTTTTGAGGTGTAGCTAGACACAAAAGGGATCCATTGATTTTTAAAGTGAATCTACTCACTGAGACCAAAAGTGGCATTTGGGAAATGCTCACAGCGGCACCCTTAGACAGCTATTCAAATTTTTTTTTACCACGTTAGGTAACGTTCATGGAGTAATAAATTTAAAATGTTGTCTGCAATATTCATTCATTAATCTTCCCACAAGAATGAGTTGACACTTCATGTTTGAATTACTGTAAAATGAGGAATAGGACAAAACAACAAAAACATAAATCTTTTTTCCCCCATTAGTGATGTCCCAATACTCATGAGTTCAGGATCCTCAGGCTTTGGTGTGCGAGTTACCAGAGGTGCATGAAGACAATACACCATTTTTTCTGAAAATTAATAAATTATAATATAATAGTGTTTTTGTGATTTCCTGATTTCACATTTCCATTCAATAATAAGCAGACATGAAACTAATGACCTAATCTCTAAACTGCATGAATACATAAAATATACATAAACACATTGAAAGCTGTACTTATTACTAAATATTATTGTACTAAATATTTCCCCCCCTCAACAGATATTTTCAGGACAAATTCCCCCACCACTGAGACCTTTCAGTGCTGCACTTCCTCACAATAGAGTGCGTTTTAAAATTTGCTCCGATTTCCACCTGAAACATTGAGCCTTGGTGAGACTAAAGTCAATGGGACAGTCATCAGTTCATGAAATCCTGAAATTCGGTAAGGAAATGAAACATGAGTAATAAATAGCCTTAGTGGAACTGAGACGGAAGCTGAGGCTGGAAGCAGCTTGTCAGCAAGCATGATGCATTGACCTCAAAGGCATGTGTGTAGCAGATAGCCCAGCCGTGCTCTGACCTGCTGTGTGTTTACATCTTAAGTTCAGTCTCAACACACCACTTCCTGTGGAGATACATGGCTAGGCAAAGAAAGCGACAGAGCGAGTGAGTGAGCAAGCAAGTGAGAGAGAGGGCAGGATGCAGATGCAGAGTTGTGAACCACTGATAGAGAAAAGGGCTGTGCTATAACATGCTCACTGTGAACTTTACCTCTGTGTAAACTGTGTAACACGACTCACCATGCACAGCCTAACCTTCACTTCCTGTATGGACCTTTCACACATCTTTGTGCTGGAGAAATAACCGGTTCATATTAAAAGCTTAGAACTTAGAACTGAAACCATTATAGCATGATCACAATAAACAGGGAAAAATTCATTGAGGTGAGCAACTGAGTTAACAGGGGTGGGGGGCCTAGTTTTTTGTACTCCAGAAAACAAACTTATGAGCCTTTTGAAGATTTTTCACAAGTTTGGGAGCTTCCTGGATATTTGCAGCTTGTCCATCTAACTATGAGGTCGAGTAAATTGTAAACAGTGCCGAGTCAACGTTGTTCTGCCTAAACTGCAAATAAATGGCTCCACTGTCAAGAATTAAGAGATATTTTATCAATGCTCTTCCAGTAAAATAGATTAACTCCTTCATTAACAGTGATTTACATTCATCATCGATTAATCTTCTCAACAAATTAAAGAAAAAATAAATCCCTTCCTTGTTTAATAAAGACAAAAACCTACAACTAGATCAGGGGAGAACATGCAAACTGCACACAGAACAAGTCTTTGGCTTTGCATTTAATTAATTCAAAGTAAGTACACACACACAATCAAAGCAGTGGGCAACCCCACTGCAGCGCCTGGAGAGCAGTGGGGGGTTAGGTGCCTTGCTCAAGATGGAGGATGGGAAGATGCGGCTCACTACCCCTACGAAGCATTTTTCCTGCCTACCCAGCACCCTTTTGATCCCAAACCCGCTTCTATGCCACAGCTGCCCCTTTCCCCTAAACTGTGAGGGGATAGTGCTAACCGGTCACCACCATGCTGCCCAAAATGAGCTCCGTTGGTTAAACATACAAGTTGTTTTATTTCAAATTTTAAATCCACCCCGAATCCCATTTTAAAATAAGGTGTACTTTTACTGAAAATTTCACCTTAACAGAAAATAAGGTTTAGAAGAAAACAGCTGTAAACCTTGTAATGTGAAAATTGTAACTTTTGGGCCTACAAAGTCATTTGTGTGGGTCATTTTACCGTATAATATTTTGGTTACAGATACATTACAGACTACAAAATGCATTTATTTCAAATTTGTAAACATTTTCAAACAAATTCAAAATTCATTTGGATATAATTTTACACACTAACGCTTCAAAAAGCTGTAACCCAGAATGAACTTTTTTAGCACTGGACTCATTTTTCTGGAAACAGACCAAGAACGCCTTACACATTAGATCCCTTTAAATTAATAACTTGAGAAATATCTGTAACAATGTGTGTGTGTGTGAATCGCTAGCACAAATCCAATTATATCCACACACAATTCTGCTCTTGATGGACTCCAGTGAGGTGCAGTAAAGTCGAGTGAGGAAAATAGAGCAATGAGAAGTCATCGAGGAGAAAATGAGAGAGTGACCTAGCAGGTGTCCTTGCCATCCAGCTAATCAGCATCTGTGTGACAGTAACCATGAGAACCATGGCATAGAGAGCTGCCAAGCTTGAGTCCATCATTAAACACATACTACTATATAATTGCCATGAAAACATTACAAACTCAAAAAATTCCAAGAAGCCATTTTTAAAAAGACACCACCTTGAAGTATTATGACCTGGTCATGACACTGATTTACTGGCTGTGGCTGCTTTCCCAATCATTAATTATAAACCTCTTTATGTTTTGTAAATGTTCTAACAGAAAGCATGATTTCATCTCTGCAGCTGTAGATGTTTAAAGCTGAAGGCTTTTTGTAGATTTTAGTCCAGTCATATTCAATACAGATTCATACATTTCATTCAGTTTCATAAGCAGAAGACACACAATATGCGAAGCGGTGCTCCTGAGGAACTTCCTAACCCTACTGAACGAATACAAGTCCATTCACTAGTTACAAGAGTATCAGGTCATTTCCTACATCTGCTGAAAGAGCCAGCACAAGACTCTCCCCAGATTTACCCACATGTAGCATGGCAATCGAGGGGTGCCCAGGAATTCTCAAGTTTAAAAAAATTATTTCTGCCTCAAATGTCATAAAAAATAAAAATAAAAATAAATCAATAAATAAATATTAAACTATATAAAAAATTTGACAGTATAATATTTTACAGTATAGTTTTAACACAAATTTAAGAATATCTAGATCCTAAATTGTTAGATAATTTATTGCTTGGGTCTTTCATTAATAAAATGTAAACTAAGCCATTCTAAAGCTCGTGTTGTTTACGTGGGAGCAGCCAGCAAAAATGTTCTGGTATTGACCATTTTAACCCCTAAAAGAGGCGAATGATGAAAAACTGGCCATCACACTCATACATTTAATGAATGTCCCATTCCACAGTTGGTCCTGCTATTACTTCTGTAACAGCCTTCACTCTTCTGGGAAATCTTTCCACTAGATTACGGCTGTTAGTGAGATGCGACGTATTGAAGACGGTTGAGGTGTTGTCGGGTAAATTCAGTGCTTCAGTTAACCCCAAAGGTGTTCAGTGGGGTGGAGGTCAGGGCTCTGAGTAGGCCACTTGTGCTCTTGTGTTTCAAACTTGGCAAACCATGTCAACATTGACCTTGCTTTGTGCACATTGTCATTGTCATGCTGGATCAGCTCAGTTATCTTAGTTCCAAAATCTTAATTTTACAGCCAACATAGACATTCAATACAATCGTATGCTTTTCACTTTGTGGCAACAGTTTCAGAAGGACCCACAGAATCTATGGGCAGCTGTCCACGAAGTTTTGGCCATATATTTCATCACCGCCCAAAAAATAAATGCAAAAATACACGCTCTGAAAATAGTATTCAGTTCAATATGTAATATACAGCCAAGCTCCATGAGAAAAAAAACAAGGGTATCGGCTAGTTCACCAATCTTACCACAGTATTTAAAAACATGCAGGGAATTTGTGACCTCTGATTTGATCTCGGTTGTCAAGACTGTTGGAATTGGTTGGCCAACAGAGCATATTAAGTTTAGCAAATGCTATATATCGTAGAACAGAGAGCTTAGATTCATTAAGCTCATGGTGAAAACAACTCAGCCCTACACAGCACACAAAAAGATGAAACACTCAGTGCAGAAATATTTTAGCTATTTCTTGTTTACTGTGTGGATTATGGGTGACATGTGGAGTAGTGGTTCGCACATGCACCTCACAGCAAAAGAGTCCTGGGTTTGAGTCTCCGGCTCAGTAAAGGAGTTTCTTGTTTGCATAGGTTTCCTCCAGGTACTCTGGTTTCCTTCCACAGTCATGAATGTTCTCACCAAAAGTAAACAAAGATGGCTGTGCTGAGTGTTTTGTCTGCTATGCAGACTGTCAGTCTAAAACGGATTCTCAGTTGGTGTCTTTAGCCTGCTTTTTACATGCCTAGTCACATATATTGCAAGATAAATTACATTTGATTTGGATCTAGTTATTGACGGAGGTAACATGAGGAATCTGAAGATGGGTTTTTATGGAATTTGCATGTGTTCCCCATAACTGGGTGGGTTTCTTCCAGATGTGTGTTTAGGCCTTGCATTGGCCTGGTGTGTCGTTAAGGGTGTATTCCAAACTTTGCCTGTGATTCAATTCAATTTGGTTTTATTTGTATAGCGCTTTTTACAATTGACATTGTATTTTTGTATTTAAGGAGGAATCTAAACATTTTTCTACATCCCCTACACATCCGTAATGATCAAGCCCGCGGCGACAGTGGCGAAGAAAAACTCCCTCAGTTGACACGAGGAAGAAACCTTGAGAGGAACCAGGCTCAGGAGGGAAACCCATCCTCATTTGGGTGAGACTAGATTGGAAACTGGAGTTGGCTGGGATGGGCACCAGCCTCCCTGCGAGCTTCATAAAATATAAAGTGGTGTGAAAAATAAAATGAGTCTTTTTCTTATCCTCAGTTGTCTAGTGGCTAAACAGGACAAAGATCAAGAGAAAAACTATTGATGTCGGCAAAGCAAAATGTTTTATGACATGTTTAAACATTATGACTTTTGCAATGCACGTCAATATTGAATACAAATAGTACTGTGAGTAAACTCACTAGAGATATCCCCTGCCTACAGCGTGACCTAACTATCTAGGAGTTAAATCATAATCCATCCAACAGTGTAGGATTAGATGCACCTATAAACCTATCACCCTATTCTGACACATAGAATTGAATAAATCAACTTATCTCCCCTTAAAAACATCGGACCTGGTTTATTTTACTTCAAGCACATCTTCAGGTAGTACACTACAACTGTGCAAACTTTCATTTAAAACCATCAAGTGGCTTAAGGAGGAGTTTAGGAGGAGTTGTACACGCTTCCGTTGACTGATAGACAGACGGACAGGGTGATGTTTTCTAAATCAAGAATGCTAGAGCATTTGGCAGACGCTCTTATCCAGAGCGAATTATGCTAGTGTATGAATTATGCTAGCGTACGAATTATGCTGGTGTATGAATTATGCTAGACTATGCAGAAACATAGATAAATCCAATCAGCTCTCTTTATTCCGCTTGTGAATCTAATCATCAGCCAAGCAGAACAAAGTAGAGAAAAATCTGCCAAACAAAAGGGGTTTTTCCCCCCAAGGTTTTTTTCTCTGACAATCAGGATTTTTATTGAAAAGTTTCAGTGAGACCTGCATGCTTGTTACTATGTGGGTCAGCAGGGAACTGCAACAATCGGCCACCAGAAGAAACACGACATAATCTCTCTTACTCTTTTGGGAGACAGTGGCATACTTTAATGATCGTGTGTGGAAACTGGAAAAAAAAAGAAAAGACAAGAAAGTGGAGTGTTTCCAAGAAAAGTGCTGAGGCCAGAGTTTATTGGCTGTTGAGTTAGAGCTGAAGACCCACTCCACCACCTTCCTCAGCTTCAATCTGCCGAGAAGAGCGAAAAGACATTGTTCTAAGACGGCCAACAAATTCACCACAACTGAGAGTATCAAAAATGCAACTCTGCCCGAACTTTCAGCCCTTGTTAGAATCGACACTGCTAAGACATGGCAATGCATTTGCAGGCCCAGTGAACAAAACGCAGGGCTTCTGGGTAGAAAAAGAGCAGAACAGTTCATCGATTTAAAGATGGAGTGTTTGTTACGTATCCATGGAAGTGGACGTTCTGACACTCGGCCCAGAATGTTCAGTACTTCTTCAATCCTGAAGAATTTATGGTTTGAAGTCTAAATCATAAACCACACACTCCCACACAAACACACAGAGTCAGGTGGGGATTCCCCAGGAAGTTGAGGAAAGCCAGGGCATACTTGAGCAGAAAATTCTGGATGAAGATTCTGGCATACGCTGCCCTAAACACATAATTAAATAACTTAATGCCAACATCAATCACAGAGGTCACTTAATTTATACACATCATGCATTTCAAACTCAGATTTTACAGGGAAATACCCTCTTAAACAGATAATGTGTTTTTAACAGATACAATTATACTGATGAAAAAGAGAAGTGTTAGTCATGCTTTTCAAAACTTTAACCATTAAAACCATGACATTTCTTTAAAGATTTGGTTTGCAGGTGGAATCAAATATCGCAACAACTAGATAATCTGAACCACATTACTGTTTAAAGAAAACACAAAAAATAGATTTTCCCCTTGGTTTTTATTGTGTTTAATTTAAATTATTTCCTTCTCTTTTTTTTTGTAAGTTTAGTTTAATCTTTATTATATTTAATCATATTGTGTGTGTGTGTGTGTGTGTGTGTGTGTGGTCTGAAAACCAATCCGACTGTAGTCAGCTGATATTTCCAGGTATTTAACAGTTTTGTACAACCCCTGGCAAAAATTGTGAAATCACCTCGAGGATGTTCATTCAGCTCTTTCACTTTGTAGTAAGAAAAACAAATCACAGACAAAAACCTTTTGGGTTTAAAAGCTGTACATTTTAGTTTTGCGAAATATACATCAACCTGATTAAATTATTTTTATTATGGGTTTTATTATGGGTACTAGGAGTGATTAAGCTGGCAGTTACCGACAGTTAAACTGCCTTTTCAATTGAAACATGCATCAGGCGCACCTGGATAGGAATTATTTTGCTGTACTTTGAAAAATATTCAAAGAATCAAAAAGTAAAAATGACCCTCAATGATTTTAAATGATTTCAAACACCAAAGTTTTGTACGGAGTTCTATTGACAAATGGTGACAAATTCTTGGTGCAGCTGTCAGTCCGAGGCTCGCCATTTCACTTCTACAAGTGCTGTTGAATCAAAAGTTACATGGTCAGAACCAGCAAAAAAACTGTTTGCAAGACAATCATCTCTTTTTTCAGTAATAGCACACTTCATGGCGCAGAGACACTTTGCCGGTCGGGTTTTCTAGGATGAATAGTAATATGTGTTAAGCAGCCACAGAACAATAACAATAAGCATTATTATTATCATTATTATTACTATTGGTGTGAACCTATTATAAACATGGACATGAAATCAACATTCTTTACCCATTCCCAAGTCCAACCTTCAACCCAAAAATCAGCCCAAGTAAGTAGGTCATTCATACCACACTCACAGTGTTAGAGCTTCTAACATAAACAGATTAACTCATTTCACATGATGTGAATGACTAACACTCAAACAGCATAGCGTATCCCACCCTGTACACTGGAAAGCTCGTCTGAACGTGCACTCAGAAAGGATTGAGCTGAGCTGCAGTCAGGGGAAGGGTTGTGCATTCGCCTGAATGACCTGCAGTTTTTAAATGAGCAGTGTCCCGATGAAGCCAAACTCAGGATGGGGCGGTGACAGCACGAGCTGCAGCACTTAAGATTCCACAGGAAATGTATCCCAAAGGAATGCTTCATGAAGTCCTCAGCCTTTTCCTGAGAAACCATCAATTATATAACCAAGGAGTCCCAAAAGCATGGAATCGCAAACACAAGCTTAGAAAGTGAACTAAACTATCCATATCATCTCTATTCTTTAGTGCTAGTTCACGTCTACTAGCCACTGGTTTGTTCATTTGAAAAAGTAAAGCACTGCAGTTCTCCCACATCACTCTATTAAATACAAAGAAAGAGTTTAACCATGAGAGATACCAGATTGTTCCTGCAGTGTTTCAGTCATGAATTCAAAGCCTGATAAATGCTGAACTGTTCAATTTGCATGGTCATGGAACGGGAAACCCGGTCACTACACAGTTCAGGGATTTCCTGTCAATCTTAGGCCGTATTGAAAATGTTCTTTGCACGTCTACATAGACTTTTCTGGTCAAAAACATACCACTGATTATATGATGATATAATAATTATAATCATTATGATGATATTTAATCCTAAGAAAAAACTGATGGTGAACCTGAATTATGGTATTAGTGTTTCACAATACAATAAAAACAGATTGGTGGACAGATAATCATGCATTTTAATCTCCATAACAACTTCACCCGATTTAACTGAAGGCTCATAGTAGAGCAATGTCCCAGCGCTGTGTACTGATTTACTACTAACATCAGTGAGGTTATTTAATTTTTATGACTATCAGGTTTCATGAGTGGTTTCTTTGCATCAATTTAAGCATCCGGCTCAAAGTGACAAAGAAACAGCTAATGTGCTAATAATAATAAACATTTAAACCTTGTGTATTCTCAGGATGCTGCAGTATGGCGGATGTTTACATTCAAGCTCCTTCAAAAGATCCACCATGCCATCTTTGAAAGATCAAATGTGACTGAATCTGGCAAAATGAGTCAGTGACCAAAAATTCACTTGAGTTAGCCATACCATTTAAAAGAGTGGTATTTGGTGGTAATATCTTGGAAATTGACCAGGTTATGGCAAAATGAAGTTTGTGATGAGACGCCTATAAATTCCACAGAAAATGGAGAAAAACGCATGTAAAG
>JBCNYG010000010.1:1136712-1147877 GCA_039654305.1 Porochilus rendahli | reverse complement strand
ACACACACACACACACACACACACACACACACACACACACACACACACACACACACACACACACACACACCCCAAACGTATGTGGAGCCACAATACACCAGATCACAATCAATCATGACAAGTGATGACAGAATGACAAGTATTGTCTTGGTTCTACATGACGTTGTTGAAATACAACACAAGTACAGAGGACCAGAATAAACTTTGTCTGGCTGAACCACAAATGAGACTTATCATTTCTTAATTTTTTGAGTATGAAAGTGGTCGTGCATGCTCCATGATAACATTTTTATCTTGATAAAGACAAAGACCATATTGCAAGAATTTGTAGGATTTTTTAATCAGAGACAAACCTTAAGTTTTTCTGCTATTTTAATTCAAACATTATTCTGAGATTGCAAGCTGAATAGTAAACAATTACTAAATGAAGCAAAGTAGGGCTGGGCGGTATGATGACATATAATGGCTTGACTATAAAAATTGTCCACTGGTAGAGATTTTGACATACTGTTTATACTGAATCACCATGGTTACACAGATGCGACACATGGGAGCAAGCACCACAGCAAGTGAGCTGTGTTGAGTGTAAGCAGTGCACTGATCCCATTGTGTGTGTGCAAACAAAAAAGTGCTCACGTGAAGTAAATAAAATTTACTTTAAATAAAATTATAACATTTAAATAAAATTTACCAGGAAGTTAAAAAATGTTCTTGTGAGTTTTGAGAGTAATTAAATGCCATAAATAGGCTTTTGCCCGATGCAGTCCATTTGACAAGAAATCCTAAAAGGAAATTACACACAACATAACGACATGCATAAGTAAGGACATGTTGCTGATTCCTACCGTTGAAAATCTGGGGTTCGGAGATTTAGTCATCAACCTCGATCACTAGCATGTAATGCCTAGCCTCAAACATGTCACCAATGTTTAGTTTCCAAGTTAATATGGAGAATGCAGGATCCGAATTTACAAAGAGTTTATAGTCTACTTCATTTTGCAACAACGACGTATGTGGTCAATCTGCACTACAGACCTTCACCTTTGCAGCTTTTTTAAAATTAAACAAAGGCAAATCTGCAGAAAAACAGTTCTCTTTGTTTTGTTTTTTTTAGTCCTTTTTTTTTGAATACAAATTTTGCTGATCTTGTGATTTCTAAGTTGTACTGACTGACAGAAGCTAGACTAATCTGCTTTTATCATTTGTGTAGAAATTTAAGTTCCAAATAATGTGGTCATTTATGCCACTACTTGGATTAATGGGAAGAAATACAATATCATGATATGCCTTTAGTTTAGTTGGTATTTTCTCTAGTCGAGCACAGGACCTGTACTGCAGCTCTCCATCTGGTGCGGTCTGGTATACCATTACTGTACTTTTTGTCATCTGAAAAGTAGCGGTTAGCTTAAGTGGATATATAGATCTGTCTCTGACAAATTATGTTTAATCCTTATCATTTTGCCAATGTTCAAAATACAAATTGGATGATAGTTGAATTTTAATATCACAGAAGACAAGTCAAGCTGATGCGCGCTGACATTTGGTTAAGAAAAAAAAATTAATTCCCGCTGCCTAATCATACCGAAGTGGCAGATAGAGTTGCCGGGGTCAAGCCAGGGTCATGAGGCAGGAAAAAGCATCCAGAAGCATCTACAAGCGTTCTCTACTCACCGCTAGCTGTCTCCAATCTTCGCCTCTCATCTCCTACTCTCAGAAACAACGGGCCTACGACTATCCCGACTATCCCACTATTTTCCCACTAAGTTTTACCTAACTTATTAATTGCTACACTTCCTGGCTTGATTATAATAAATTGAAACTTCCTTCGCCTGACCCGGTTTGATCCAAACACTTCTGGAACTCATGCCAGTCCGTCACAAATCAATAATGACTACACGCTGTTAAGATAACACAAAAAGGATATTTCCTTGTCACATGACCCCTATACTACTTCACTCACATGTCATCTGGAATATCTCCAAGAGATACTGTCTGCCTACTTCACTAGATAGCAATCACAGTGTTAATATGACAAATGAATATAAGGAATTGCATTCCTGGAATATTGAAAAACAACTAACCAGCAAACTAAACATGAAGGTTTACTCCACTGTGGCCTGAGTGCAGTCACTCTACAGGACAAATGACACAATTTGTACAATATTTAACCATCTCGCAGTGTAGTTTCAGTGGGTCATATACTGATACATAACATACTTCATTACTGTCTGGTCTGAAGGCACTGCCCTTTGCCCTAAGAAATCATCTCTCTTCTATTTCCGTCTCTACCAAAGCTCAACAGACTGATTTAACACTGCCACTGAGTGATAAAGCATTATCACCAGTCACACACAAGAGTACCAAAATCAGGTCCAAGCATGCTTGCACATGGGCACCATCCCCATCACACTGTTCCAGGCACTGTGAGGGGAAAAGGCCCTCTGCTTTTGTCCTTACAGGTCAGGTGTGTACTGGCCCATGTGGAAGTAGGTTAATCTCTTCTCTACCTCATTCCGGCCACAGTTTCGGAATCACTGCTCAGGAAAATAACCTCTTCCTGTTAAACAAGCTGTCAAGCACAAACCTCAACTCGTCAAAGGACTTTCTTTTAAACCGGACCTGACTTTCTATGTAAATATCCTACTCTTACAGTAAAACAGTCAGGTCCAAGTGTCACTCATTTGCCAAACTGCTTTATCCTAAGGTCGCAGAGAGGCTGTCACCTGTTTCAGTCAACTCTGGGCGAAGGCGGGGAACACCCTTGACATTCCATCACAGGGCCAACACACAACCATTCACACTCACACTCACACCTAGGGACAATTTGGAACAGCCAATTAGCCTAACTAAGAGGTGGACCTACTTATCACTATGCCACCCTATGCTTAAAGACCTCGGGTCAGCAAAAAAGGTGTGGCTAACAGTGCAAAATAACAGAGTGCCCCCGAAAACACTTCATTCTGTTATGAAACAGTTGAGAAATCTGGAAATGTTCGACTTTCTGAAAGTTCTTCTGATCAGTTTTTTTTTTCAATAATCCGTGGCTTAATTACTTTTAATAACTTAATTTTAGTACTGATTTGTACCATCTTTTTTTAATCCAATGTTAAAAGAGGGGACACGGAAGAAAAAAAAATATCGGTTTCTTGTGCGCACGAGCAAGTATAATCTACAGTATGTATATAAATGGAAATACGTGACTTAATTGAGCTGTATTTTAAACTTGGACTCCCAAGATACCCTGTTTCGGTGCAGGGCATACACCAGCCTTAATCAGTCACCTGACTACCTGATAACATAACTGTGACACCAGACAAGCAGAGTGGCAGAGGTGAGACCGAGGCTAAAATACTACGCAGCCCATTAAGTGAGAGAGAAGAAAAGTTTTTTTAATAAATAATAACATTTTGTATATATAGTTAGTATTAATATACAAGTATACAAATGGAAATATGCGACCTAACTGAGCTGTATTTTAAACTTGGACTTAACTATCAAGATACTGCAGCCCTGCTTGTCAGCTGTCACCATTATGTTATCAGGTAATCAGGTGACTGATCAAGACTGATCAAGGCCCTGCACCGAAACAGACCACAAGGCTGCAAGGCCCGGTTTTAGTGTCTTTCGGAGATAACATAACAGTGACGGCGAACAAACAAGGCTGCAATGTCTTTATAGGTGAGCCCAAGGTTAAAATACTACAGAGCCCATAAGGGGAAACAGAAGAAAAATATATAAATATATAGTGCTATTATAATATATATAAGTATATTAATCCAATGAAAAATTCTCTGTAGTGAGGGAGAAGGGCGATGTGAATTGCATCCTGCATCATCAAGGGTTTGAAACACTGTGGGGTCAATGAGGAAGTGCTGGCCACAGCATACAGTAGCAGCATAAAGGACCAAAACGACCATGGAAATGAGTAGGATTTAACTTCTTTTGTCAATGTACAAGTCGAGACTTTTTAGCGAAGGAAACCGAGAAGTCATACATGGATTTCAAGAAATCAATTCGATCAATCAGAATGTATTTTCAAGAAAAACTTGAAAACAAACGATCACCTTTCATACGCGTGTTGTTGCAGTAACCCACAACGCAGCACGAGTCTGATGGCATTTTAGCCGTGTTCAGCTTTGCTTCCAGGAAAACAACACGAGAATCTCCTCCCGGAAGATCAAGAGAGCCTGCGAGGTTTATTAATATAATAAAGACTATTTAATAATTAATTAACTAACTAAAATAGACTAATTCTCAAGTTAACCTGCATTAACGACTTAAGCACATATGTTTTGCCTACATTTTGTGTCATAATTTTGTTGAATCAAACTGTGAATATGGTGACATGAGGTCTTTAATGGTCTAATATCTACAACAATATTGAATATTGTTTTCAATATTGACAAAGTAGTCTAAAACTTTACACTAATTGAAAGTTAATGATTTAAAAACTTAAATACACAAAAACCTGGTCAGACCAAGAAACTTTAAAAAGAAAGAATAAGGCTGCACATGGGTTTTCCCCAGTCCCCTTCCACTTTCCAATTACATGCTCATGAATAAACATAAGGCAACTAGGTCATGGAAACCACTGGCCCATCTGTCTTCATTTATGTTGCACTGCATTTGCTGGTATTCACTAATGAACTGAGGAAGATCTCATTACAAGAATACTTGTACACAAGGCTCGGTCCCAAAAAAGCTCCCAACTTTTAACCTTGGCAATGCCAGCTCAGCGGATAAAAACAAACACATGTAAATTGGGTAGCACCAGCAGAACAAGTAGCCTGAGTAATTAAATCCCCTTAAAAAAAAACAACAAGCAAACAAATAAAAATAATATAAAAAATAAACATTACCAAGCAATGGAACTGATCATATTGAAAATCCTTTTTCATGGTCAGTAAGTTGTGTCAAAGAGTTCTGGTGTTACCTCGTAAACTAAGAAACAGATTATGGTTTGAAAATAATTATAGTTCTTACAGTAAACCAGGTTATGGATTAACCTGTTGTGCTGACAAAAGAACCATTTTAGAAACCTTAAACCATCCTCAAGGGGAAATCTTTAAAGATTGTATTTACAGTAGAACCATAAAAAGGCTCATAAGAAAAATAAATTAAAAAATTACACGAGTGCTTCCCTGTCAGAAATGGTTACATACAGTATGTGTGATAATCTTTACTAATCTTCAACTTTTTGTTCTTGGAGATTCAGATGTGGCTCAGCTAGATTGAGAATTTAATCCTGAGGCCTACATTGAGATGTTTTTAGGAAAGCTCTACAGATACTACAGTCATGGGATATGGGTTGGATGGTTGCCCTATGTCCTGTCCGGTGTCCACGCATGTCCGCACATGTCCACCACTAGAAACCCAATAAGCTTCACTGAGTTGATTATGGTTGTTATGTATCACTGGTTTGTGTGACAATGGGTAGCAATAATAACAATAAACAAAAACATTTATTATTAATAATTAAACTGAAACCCAAAAAATAGAGGCTCAGACACCACCACTCACTCAGATAAAAACACAGTCTATAACAGGTAGAAAGACAGACTGTTTGTGAAGCAAACGTCAAAATCCGAAATGTGGCAAAAAGCAAACCCAAACTCGGACACCGATCAAGAGACATCTGTCTGGAGCTTGGCTTTTAGGCAGCCCTCGCTGAGCCCAGGACTCAAACCCAGGACCTTCTTGCTCTGAGGCAGCCGTGCTAAACACTACGCCACCATGCCACCCAAACTGGTAATTTGATGATACAAAAATGAACAGCAAAATATTACTGAAAGAGCAAAATAAAAGGGCGAAAAAGGAAAAGTGCTATTGCGAGCCAGCCAGGAGACAAAACTAAAATTTCATGATCCATAGTCAGACATGATTATCCATTGTGACATTGGGCCAGATGACACCACCAGCCCGACAGACTTCAGCTACGTTTACATAATATCTCCAAAATCTAATGGAGACTTCCTTGTCCAAAGCCCAACCTCTGGTAGAAATATAATGAAAATCTCCACATAAGGTTTTGTGTAATCCTGCAAACAAACAAATCTAACCAAAACCATGACCTCCTTGGTGGAGGTAACTCATAATAGGTTTAAACCCACAGGCTATCGTGTTGGCCTTCCTGTAACTCTGATTCTTCTCTATGCCATTCCTGTTTATAAAGTGAAAGTAGGCAACAGTATTAAAGATCGTCATGCACGACTATATAAGTGTCATTAATAACAGCTTTGTTGCTTTATCAATCACAACTGTATGACGTGAAAGCCTGATGTTAATGTCTTGCTACCTTAATTCTGTATTATATATCAAAAGATCTGCAATGGTGTGGCAAGCTGTTCAGGGCATACCCTGCCTTCGTCCAGTGTCGGTTGAGATAGGCTTCAGCCTCCCCGTGACCCTAATAGGATTAAGCAATTCTGCAAATGAGCGGGTGAGTAGATGAAAAAGATTTTTTGACTTTTTGATTTTATTTCTGAATGCGTTTCTGGACAGTGTTTTCTATACCGCATAAATGATAGTAAGGTTTGGTCATTTATTGTCTTTATTCCACTGACTCACCTGAGCGTTCATAAGGAGGACACACTGTCGACTCTAAAGTTCACCTTTTAAAATGGGACCAAAAGACAACTAACCCACAATAGCAACGCCTCATGAGCTCATATTTGATATCCTGAAACCTCAGCAAGATCCCAGCTCGTGGAGTTTTGCTCCTCAACATGGCGGAGGAGGAAGAATGATGAAGATAATAATGAGAATAATAATGAGAATGATAAGAAGAACCTGTGCACCAAGAGTAGCCTGCAATCCCGAGGTGAGAAGCGGTTATTCCGGGGAGGAGCTCGTCTGTGCGCGCTGTGCGGCTCCGCAGGCTGCTTTTCTTTAGGAAGCCGAGCAGATCAAGAATAAAGGAAGGACACACCCGCCCTCCATCCTCAAACCCGCACCGTTATTTTGGGTTGTGTTTGTGTGTTTGTTTGGAAACATGCACAGAAGCGGAAATCTGAACGGACGGTGGTGACGGCTTTCCGCGTGCCGGACCTCACCAGTGTGCTGTGGGCTACCACGAAACCTCCTCCTCTGCTCCCTAAAGCCGTCGAATAAGGCTGTGCTTTCGATGCCCACATGAGTGGCCTTACTCTAGTCTACAGCAGTGTTATTTTCCCGAAGAAGGCAGGGAGTAAAGACAGGGCACGGCCGGGCCTTACCTCCTCCAGCACGCTGACGGTGTTCCTGCAGCTCTGTAAGCGGGTGGTGAAGCTCGAGGTGGTCGGGGAGTTGTAATCCTCCGTGGTTTCCGACAGAAATTCGGACACGGATATCTGGTCCGGCATCCTTGCGAACGCGTAAAGATGGAGGAGACAATTTTATATCAGAGGTGCAGAACCATTAATTACACAGACAAGCTGCTACCGCGGCGAGGTGACGTCACGCTCGGACTGACTACAATAACCAGAACCCGGGGTTTTGTCCTCGGAGAGACTCTGGTGTGCGCGCTCGGCATGCAATTTTCACGTCCTGCTCTGCTCGCCCTCTTCTTGTGTGAATCTGTAGCTCTAATCGGAAACGACGGGACTCTTCACGACTCCACAATAAAGAGATCAGAAGACAACATATCACCAGTCTGCGCGCCAGCCATGCAATCTTATAACAGCTCGGACAGTGGCTTTCTTATATCTATATTTAAAAAATAGAATCATCAGCATTTCAGGGGCTCGTGTAGCGGTTTCATTCTGTTTTGTCCGTTTCTCTTTTCCGCCGCTCTCTCTCTCTCTCTCTCTCTCTCTGACATGAGCGCATGCACAGAGCTGGAGCCCCGCCCACCACGGAAACAAGGAAACTATCTGCGCATGCGCCGCTATGCTTACATAGCAAATCAAATGGGCTACTATATAACTGTTTTATACCGTAAACTTTTCATAAGACACTAGTGCACTTGGATCTATAGCGGTGTCTGCTGATAAAGCACCAACTTTGCCAGCGAGCTTTCAGATCCGGTTTATTTACTGCCTGGTGTTTATTTCTCTCTCATGGAGCACCTGCACAGTTTCACTACAGTATTCATCCTCGTGCATTACAATTATCAATGGAGATTTCAATGCATGCGGTAGAATGTGCTTTAATTTTATGTTAATCGTTTTAATTATAGTCCGATTGTGATATCATCGGGCAATAATCAAAAAGATCAACATAAGCATGATTCCTGTGTTATTTATGGGTATATTATTTTAGCTCTCCATGTAGCACCACAGAAAAATGCATTATTATATTAAAAAGGAAGGTAAGTAGTACCCAACCCAGACCTACAGAGGTTCATTAACACTTAAATGAATAATTGTTATTTTAAATCATAGAACATCTAAAAATGTGTTTTTTTCCTCATCTTGGAGCAAATTACTATGAAAGCCAATTTCTGTCATCTATAAAAATGATGTTATGATCATAATAAACAATAAGAACATATAATTATGACATCAAAGCAATGACACACTTTGAGTGGTGGCACAGTGGTTAGTGCTCTGGGTTTCTGATCCAAGTATTGGAAGTTTACGCCCCAGTACCACCAAGCTGCCACTGTTGGGCTCTTGCCCCTCAATTGCTCAGTTGTATTTAAAAAATGTAAGTCTCTCTTACCCAAGGGTGTCTGTCAAATGCCATAAATGTAAACAACGTACTAGGCTATTTCACAATAATGAGAAAACGTTTTTCAAACTGATGCCTTGATGTCATCAGTGAGATAGTAAGTCATGAGATAATCATGGGATGAAGAGTCAATCATGAGAAACATTATTGTCCATTATTATAGGACAGCAAATCATTATTATAATTCAATTTTATATACGTGTATGTATATATATTTAGAGAGAGAGATCGAGAGTATAGATATTAGATTATTAGATCATTGAGATAGTAAATCATCAAGTAGCTCTCATATTTTACTGTTATGATAGTAAATCACAATTATGAGCTACTATGATCTTAATTTTGTGAGTGGGTCATAATTATGAGCAAGCATATTAAGTTCTGATAATAACGACATAATTAGCCTATGATAAATATTCCAATTGTTATGGTAGTGAAATGGGGCTTCCTTAAGTCCATAGGTTTCCTGAGCGCTGCATGCACCAGGGGGACCTGCAGGCTTTTCCATCTAATGATTACCAGCAACACAATCTTCCTTTTATTAACTGCATGTTTTTCTCGAGTTTTTCTATATCGAATAAGAAACTCGTGTAGACAACCTAAACCTTGATGTTTTGCAAATAAATCCTCAGAGACATGAAGTGTTACAGAATGGCACTAAACTCACCGGCTCCATAAAGAGTCTCTGGAAGAAAAGCTGGATAAGCGAGAGGATGAGGCCCTCATGACTTTAGTAGTCACCTCAATAAAAGTGCCTGCGATCAAACAGAAATCGGATTGTTTATGCCTAGCTGTGGGTTAAAGCTGGATTTAAAAAAGACAAAAAGGTTTAAGTAGACTTTATCCATCCATAGTGACTTTACCAAATTAGTAAAGTTAATAACCAGACAAGGTGGGTTTGTTTTGCTTGTAAACCTAAAATAAGATTAACCTTTTCTAAAACAACAATGCATACTGTATCATCCCTTCTCTCCTAGAGGGTTTTTTCCCCACACTAGGGAGAAAACCACGCCTAATACCCTGGAACTCACCGAGACCGCCGCGGTTTCACCCCCTGTTTGTTTTGTTAGTAGTTTTAAAAGCAACCGCAAATCAAAGTGTACATTAAATCCCCGCGTCGTCAACGCCACCATATTCACTTCATTGTACAGCACCTAAGAAAAAGCAAAGAAACTTCCACACGGGCAAGGTCGCGGTTAGGATCCCTTCCCCGCCGCAGTGAACGCATCGCTCTCCATCTGGAGTTGGTGAGTCTGGAGGCGATCCACTTGGACAGGAAGCGACGAGCCATGTGGGCCTGAGCTGGGTCGGGAAATGGGGGGAGTTCAGCACAGGATATATCCTAACACCCACATATTATATTACCACTAAAAATATGAACTACAAAAAAAAAGACCACACAGAGAAAATAACACCAGGACACGGCGTTCTTATATCCCGGATACTTAAACAGTCGAAGTAGATCCAGACAGATTTGTTCAAAAGATGCAATTTGCAATAGTTTAGCGTCGAGTCTGTGCAGTTTAGGAGAGTGAGATGACCAGGAAGAAATGGGAAAGGCAGTTCGAGTTGGACATAGAGCAGGAACAGATGTGTAAAAAAAAAAATTATTGAATGAAAAAAAAAAATAAATTCTGCATCATTTTCTATCCAGATAACTGCTGAGCCTTAGAACAATGTTTGATTAAATAATTGCATTGAAATGTGTTGATTTTCCAGTGCATTTTACATACTTTGGTGTTACTTAATTTAAATTACTATTTTGGAAGAAAATATAAGTCAACAGTAAATGTGTTTCTTTGAAGGCAGGGAAGGTAATTTGGGAGATATCCGAGAGGATGCGCTTTAAAGGTATCCAACTAAAACATTCTGGCCCCTCCCTCCGAAACACGCAGTGCCTAACTACTGCTGGGAGACTGTCTCAGAAACAGGGCACAGGAGTGTAGTGCGAACTTCCCTGTCTATCACATCGTATTCATATGCAAGAAAACACCCAACATTATTATAATCGGTGCAAACAAACATATCTATTGTTAGTACTCAGAATCTTGACTGGCTCATGTAGGAAATGCAATCATTGAAATCAGTCAAAACAAAGTCATTTTTTCAAATATCCCTGCAATGGAAAGTGCATTTGACTTATTGATAAAAATTATATATACAGTATATATATACACATATATATATATATACACTCTGCTCGAAAAATAAAGGGACACTTAAACAACACAATGTATCTCCAAGTCAGTCACACTTCTGTGAAATCAAACTGTCCACTTAGGAAACAACAATTATTGACAATCAATTTCACCTGCTGTTGTGCAAATCGAAGAGACAACAGATGGAAATTATAGGTTATTAGCAAGACACTCCCAATAAAGGAGTGGTTCTGCAGGTGGTGACCACAGACCACTTCTCAGTTTTGAATGCTGGGGGTGCTTCACTCTAGTGGTAGCATGAGACAGAGTCTACAACCCACACAAGTAGCTCAGGTTGTGCAGCTCATCCAGGATGGC
>JBCNYG010000010.1:1100985-1114896 GCA_039654305.1 Porochilus rendahli | reverse complement strand
CAAAAAAAAAAACAAAAAAAACCCACACACACACACACACACACACACAACAACACCGACCCCACACACACACACACACACACAAACAAACACAAAAAAACAATAGATCAAGCTCACAGCAACAATTAGTAGCTCTGAAAAGCAGCCTAAAAACCATTAGTGCCTTTAGTCAGGTCAGTTCCACCTCATAAGTGTACATAATATAAATTTATAAGAGCATTAATGATTATTTATAAGATTGCAATATTACAATACATAAAATAATCTCTATTAGTCTTATTCCGCTACATTGACAGCAAATAAATGTTTTGCCATGCAGTGCCATGCAGTCACATTCAGTTCTTGGGGACCCCCTGCATGCAGTGGGTGCGTTCTAGAATAAATCACTTTCTCAGCTCTATAGAACTGCTAGAGACTGTAACTCAGACAAGGGTTTGGGTCAAACATATTTGATTTTCCAGATGTGAAAGCAACCTTCTGTAACCAAAGCTGAATTGGAATGTGGATTGAATGAGGCTCCCCGAGGACAGGATTAAAAAATGACTTGTAACCAACTGCACAACATGAAAGATGTTAATACGTAAATGACTGAAGTGAGACCCACCGTAGAAGAGAACTCTTTGTAAACAGCTCGCTCCTGAGGAGATAAGGACTGAAAAAAGAAGCAAAAGAATAACAAAAGAATATGATCAACATCGGTTCCTTAAGTGTAACTTCACAAACTGCAGAACAATGAAGTGATACAAAAAAGTGGGCAGGGAGCTGAAAGGAACGGGGTGGACTGAAAGATTTATGCGAATTATGAGCCTTGAATAGCATATTCTTGAAAATGAGCATGGATGTACAGACCCTTGCAGGGCTGGGCGAGGAAGAGACAATTCACCACTTATTAGAGGGTGTCAACATTCTTTTTATATTTTTAAGAAAAATACGATGCATATACCTACCAAACAGTTGACTGTGTATCAGCATTGGCTTTATAACATTTGAACGATTCAACGATTATTTGTTTTTTTTGACCCTTTTTACAACAAAGCTTTTTTTTTGGCCAATATTAAACCTGGTATTGATGTGTTTTATCACAGTACAGTGATATCATTTACTTTACAGTTTATAAAACTCGTTAAAGGTTACCTGTGGTGAATTAGTGTTACTAGCTATTTAAAATGAGCTTCCTTCGTAGAGTGGCAGGTCTCTTCCTAAGAGATAGGGTGAGAAGTTCTGTCATCCAGGAGGAGCTCTGAGTAGAGCCGCTGCTCCTTCGCGTTTGAGAGGAGCCAGTTGAGGTGGCTCGGGCATCTGATTAGAATGCCTCCCAAACGCCTCCCTGGTGTCCGACCAGGAAGAGACCTCGGGGTCGACCCAGAACACACTGGAGGGACTATGTCTCTCGGCTGGTCTGGGAACACCATGCTGTCCCCCCCCCGAAAGAGCGGGAGGAAGTGGCTGGGGAGAGGGATGTCTGGACCTCACTACTTAGGCTGCTACCACATTTGAATGTTGTTTTTAAAACTTGCCTTTCTGAAACAAGGTGTTGTGTTAAAACCATTGGCTTTCTGATTGGCTGTTCCAGCCTGTTAGTGATGCGAGCTCATTGGGTTGGCTGGGCTACGTCAGTGACCTGTGTAGCATAACACATTATCAGCCAGTGCTGAACTGCTAAAGAAGCAATGGAGAAATCACAGAAAAGTTTTCTCTTTGCTCCTATACCAGAAGGACAACAGGAAAGCCAAGTTGGCAAAACGTTCTTGATTTTTTTCATCATGCTCATATCTGGCAGCATTCTCATCCTCAGGGTCACTAGAATTCAAGTTTCACTCAACAAGAGACGTCAACCCAGCCCAACACACTGACGTCACTTCCTGGGGAAAAAATGACTGCTAAGCTGCTAACCCCCGTAGTTTGGCACACTGCTAGTAATCCATGGGATAGACTTTAACAGGTGTACTTTTTACAGTAATTTATGTTAAAATAAATAAAATAAAAACATATTACATACACACTAATTATGCTATGTAAGGATGACCAATACCGGTAGTGTGCAGTACCTCTTCCAAAGCTGCAAGCCGAAAGTGACTTCTAATTGAAGTTCCGGGGGAGGGGGTAAAGCTGCACTTGGTACGTACCTTCACCCAAGCATCCAATTCTGCTTTGTACTCGAGTTGCTGCTCCTCCACCTGCTTCTTGTACTTGTCCTTCTGGCTCTGACTGAGCTTGTGCCAGCGCTTGCCAATCTCCACCATGCGCTCCTTGAGACTGAAGTGATTTAGCTCTCCATTTGTGAGCAGCTCCTGGGAAAACATCTGATAACCACTCCTGTATCAAAAGTAGACAGAAGAAGAAGGACCATCTGACTATATCAAACAAATTTTAAAACAATTAAAAAAATTTTTAAAATAATTAACAAATTGCAACTATTTTTACAGATCAAACAGAGGAAAAGAAATGGAAGCACTCAATTCGGAGGAAAATATTACGGACTCACAATGTACTTTGCAGTTCTAAAATAAACAACTGTATTGAATACATCTGCTATTTTGTTTGCAGGTAAAAGAGTGCTTGCACACCTTAATGAGCTGTTGAAGACATCAAAGCATCAAGATAGAAAACTTAAAGCAATATGCCTTGAAAACAGAAAATGCACAACAAAACGAATGAGGAACATATGGGCGAAAGTGCAGTCAATGTCTGTGACCAAACTGTAATAAATCGCCTAAAAGGAATGGGATTTATAGGTGAACCTCAAATGTGAATATCGTCCAAAAGTAATTTTTTTCATTAATGCAACTTAAAAGGTGAAACGAATATATATTACATATATAATACATAGACTCATTGCATGCAAAGTGAAATATTTCAAGCCTTTATTTGTTATAATGTTGATGATTATGATATTTGAGGATTATGATATTATCAGCAAATTATTCTAAGACACCTGCAAAGGGTTCCTAAACCTTTAAATGGTCTCTCATTCTGGTTCAGTGGAATTCACAATCATGGGGAACACTGCTGACCTGAAAGTTGTGAAGAAAACCATCATTGACACGCTCCACAGGGAGGGAAAGCCTTAAAAGGTAATTGCAAAAAAGTTCTCAAAGTACTGTATCAAAGCACACTGATAAAAATTTAAGTGGAAAGGAAAAGTGTGCAAGAAAAAGGTGCACAAGCAGCAGGGATGACTGCAGCCTGGAGAAGATTGTCAGGAAAAGGCCATTCAAAACTGTGGGGGAGCTTCACCACAAGTGGATTGAGGCTGGGGTTAGTGCATCAAGACCCACCACGCACAGATAGATCCTGGACATGGGTTTTAAATGTTGTTTTCCTCTTGTCAAGCCGCTCCTGAACATCAAACAATGTCAGAAGCATCTTACCTGGACGAAAGAAAAAAGAACCGGATTTTTAAATCTCATTTGGAAACCAAGGTCCCAGAGTCTGGAGGAAGAACGGAGAGGCACACATTCCAGGGTGAAGTTTCCACAGTCTGTGTTGATTTGGGGAGCCATGTCATCTGCTGGTGTTGGTACACTGTGCTTTATAAAGTCCAGAGTCAACACAGCTGTCTACCAAGACATTTTAGAGCACTTGATGCTTTCTTCAGCCAACTTTAAGCTTTATGGTGATGCTGACTTAATTTTCCAGCAGGACTTGGCATCTGCCCTCACTGCCAAAAGTATCAAAACCTGGTTCAATGAACGTGGGATTACTGTGGCCAGCAAACTCGCCTGACCTGAACCCCATAGCGAATTGAAGTGGAAAAAATCAGGGTATCAGGTGCCACTGGGGGCGCTGTGTGTTTTGAACCCACAAACTATGGAAGTCAATGTCTGGAATGTAAATTTTTAGAAATATTTGGTCCTCCTTACGCACATTGCTCGACTTCCCAATTATGTACTGGAATTAGTTATTGATTATTAACAGCATCAATGTGGATATGAATACAGAAATTGTAATATCTTTGGAATGAGTGATCATATTTCCTTTATTTAAAGACATTTGTCATTCTGAAATGGAGAACTGTCCAATGAAGTCATCTCTAATGATATATATTTAAATTGGTAATGATTATGCCTATAGAAGTTCAATTATATGATATACTGTATATTTGATTATTGGATGACTTATTTGACTAGTGCATGAGGAGTTCAAGTGAAGGTAAGACTTTTTTATTATTTTACTTTCAGGAAATGTTGAGACTTGTCGAGACAGGTTGAGATATGAGGTCATGAGGGACCAATCAGAGTCAAGAGCTAGAGGATGATAGACCAATCAGACGGCATTGGACACTGTATATATGCCAATGCAAGCTGGTAGACCAAGTCTGAGGTTTTTCTCTCGGAGCAATTTCTTCTGTGTGATTGATTGTATGCTTTTCATTTCCCAAAGGCTAAATAAACACAGGAAAATGGATTTGAATCTCTTGCATCGTGAACTGGAAACCTTTCACCACGACAGAATCTATGGGGCATTGCCAAGAGAAAGATGAAAGACACGAGATCAAACAAGGCAGAAGCGCCGAAGGCCGCTATTGAAGCATCCTGGTCTCCTTTAACATCTCAGCAGTGCCACAGGCTGAGAGCATCCATGCTTTTCATGAGCTGTAAGCCATAACCATCAAACATATAACATATAAAGTCTTAAAATAGGTCACTTTGCATGCACTGAGTCTATATAATATATTAGTTTCACTTTTTGAACAAGTTGAACAACTGAAATAAATTTCAATAGTTTGAGTTTCACCTGTACATTAAAAACCTGAAAAGCTGGATTGATGGAGAATACTGTTTGTCAATAGTTAGTTCAATGCCTCAGAGATTTCAAATTGGTTATAAAAGCCAGAGGTGGTATAACAAAGTACTAGTGGTGTTTTTGTTTGGTGATTCCGTAATATTTTCCTCAGAATTGTGTGAGTCCATATTTTTTTCCTCTGTTTGATCTGTATAAACAGTTGCAGTTGACTACAATTTTCTTTCTTTTTTATTTTCAAGTGTTTCATAAAGCCAGAAGGTTGGAATGTTAAATGAAAATAGTTTTGTGGAATGTATGAGACTTTTTTTTTTTTTTTTACACAATTTAAAAATTGAATGTACATCTTCCAAGAGTGGTGGTTCCATAATTTTGCCAGGGGACGTATATGTAAAGAATACTCTAAAATGGTTGTTGGACAGACTACTCTAGAAACCTGAAAAACTGACAACGTTCCACCAAGGACACTGCTGCTCACTGACAGCTAACCACTGCTAGCTTGCCACTCCAGACCAAAGTAAGCTTGCTACCCAAGACCCAAGACTGTGGACAACACCAGACTGCAACTGCCACAACACAAAGTTTTTTAATCATTGTAACACCTGTGTCTGGACAGTTAAAATCTTCAGAAGCTGCTATCTAGGGGTTTGTTACTGGCTTTGGGGTATTTGATCATGCTGCTTGGAGAGTACTACTTGGAAGCTAGCTATTGGGCATGTTCAAAATGAGTGACATTTACTGTTTTTTTGGGGGGTGAAGCAAAAGAGCACGTTTTCGGTAATTTGTGCCAGTGTTTAAATCGAGAAAGAACCCAGGAAGTGAGTTCCTTACATATTATACTTAAAGACAGTATAATTCAGTGTTCACTGTCAGTAATACGAGCTTATTTAGATTAATGTTTGGTAACAGTTTGCTTACATATTTTGATGGCTTGTTGAGTATTTTCTCTGTGCAGGGTAGTTCATGTAAAGACTTTGATTGGTTTAAACTACGTCTTATTTTTTAACTCTTTTCACAATGCTTAAATACTGACTTGGTCAAACATTTACAGTACTGAATCAGAGCATTTAGATTGGGTTTGGCCAGGTATATTTCTTGGTCAAATACTTAAGATGAATTTGTTAAGATATTTAAATGGAAGTCTGTGTGCAGTTACATTTGTAGTTGAGATGGTTTGCAGAGTATGAAAATACTTAGCAACTTAACATCTTTAACAGTTTTTTAACTGACCTATTTTTTGTTTTTCAGTTCAAAACCATCTGTAAAAAGAGCAAAAACCTGTTGCATCACACCAAATGAGTAGAAAACAGATATTCCTTTGTAAAAAACAGAAAAAAAAACCCTACAGAGGCATCTATGAATCCTGGTTTTAAAACCTGAGCAAACAGCACATTACACCAGTGGGGGTTACAATCGTACTCATTCCGTACCTTTGCAATTTCTACATTCATTGGATCATCCTTAATAAATTGTAAACCCTTCCTTTTCCTGACTTGGACCATTTCAGGCATTTCTGGAACTTGCACCAGTCCATCACAGCGTGCAGATTCGCTACTCACACAGGAGGTTTCTTGGGCTCTCCTTCAAACTTTGGCTTCCTCTGACCTTGACCCAATGGCACTGTCCTCATCTCAATCAGCTCTCGCTGTGGGATATAAAGAAAGCAAAACAGGGTTTCAGCTTGTTTCAGGCTTCAGATTCTTGTCTTAGATGGCAACAATGCTGACTGTGTAATGAAAACAGTGCAAAAACTCAGTCACATTTATATTCAGCACCATGCAAATACAGTAATGAGAGCACACTGATACACTTCGCCCTGCTTTACTGTGTGGAATATCAAGGTTAGAAGATGACCCAATATTTTGACATTTCTTCAATATGGATGAGAAGACAGTGGTCAAAACGGTTGGTGACTGACCACAGTCCGGTACTGAACCTCGTATCGCTTCTGGTCCTCGGCTGCCTTTTTGATCCAGGGAATCTTCTCCTTCTTCTCCATGCCCTTCCAAGTAGCCTCCATGGCAGTCTGAGCTTTCTTCCTGTCATTCTGCATGGAAATACACCACTTCATTTTCACATTTATCTACAGATCATGATTATTAGTATATATGACACGGGAATGGCACTAATTTAATTACTCCACTCTATCCCGGAATTTAAAAATATTATTCGACGTGGTTTATGCAAGAATCCAAACAGATAACTTATAGTTTGATACAGTCACTTGGAGAAGGTGGCACACTTGAAAAAAAAGGTAAATAAATAATAAAAAGTTTATTTTAATTTATTTTTCTTGTGTTTACAAAACACGCACATAAAGCTAACCTGCCTCTAATGGACAAACTTATGTAATAATCTTTACTATATCCCGTTCTGAAATTATGAATGAATAATTTTTAATTTTAGAATAAAATGGTGAAAGATCAGAGAAATAGGAACTCTGAAGATCCTTTCTCTTACTAAACATAAAATATTTGATGTGAACTAATGCATGTGTGCACAATGGTGAATAGAAGTGTTCAAAAAGAATGTAACCCTCCGATTAACCTTCCTATTAACCTATTAACTCCCTATTAACCTCCCTATTAACCTACCTCAGCATTAGTGCAAACGAGTATCATGTAAATAACTGCACAAAGTGAGGTGTAAAAGAAATAAGGAGGAGAAAATAAGATTCAATTTCCAACACACTTTAAACACTGTTAGTACAAACTGGGTTACTGTCACCAGATAACAGTCACCAGATAACACAGACAGCCAGGTTAATTAATGATTAATAAACATGAACATGGGTGTAGCCGGGCTTTTGGGAGACCATAGATTATTCACGGCTTTCCAGATGATGGTAGCTCATGTGGTTAGGAGACGTGGTGCATAACAGAGTATTTTAACCCACAGGCTCAGGTTCGAAACCTGTCTTGCTTATTTTAACTATGTAACAGTTTATAAATCTAATTTGTTTTTATTTGTATAAATTGTCTTAGCACAAAACACACACACACACAAGTTTAACTTTAGGCCAGCGAAATTAGATTTTTTATCAATTTTCATCTTTCATCATCTGACTGAGAATAGTTCAATTTGCAATGTGAAAAAAAAGCATGAGGGATTTTGATCAACCATCAACACCGTGCCAGTTCTTATTCAAAGAGATTTCTCAAACTAAAAAATTAAAAAAAATTTATCTTCATGAAATCTGAGAGGAGAAAGTAAAAATCTTATTTCACTGGCCAACCAAGTGGAACATCAGATTTCGCTCTGAATTAGATTTATAGTCTTGACGGATCTGCAGAAGTTAGACAGAAGTTAGAAAAAACCAGAACCAAACTAAAATTTCGGGAACTGGCGCATTTAGTTAGTTTTCCTTGTGTTTCCTAAAATCTTAAATGAGTTTAAAAAGAAAATGTTACATAGCCCTTATGCACCTGCTTGTGTACCTGCATCTGTTAAAATCTTGCGTTAATGTGCTTTTTGGCTTAATTTCCCGTGTAGGCTATATCAAAAGGATTATGCATCTCAGACTTTGTGGGTGCTGCTGAATTGAACAGACCATTCCACAGCATCCACTCCATCTCCAGCACAAAAGTGTTAATTATCACGAGGTACACGTTAACTATCAGCACTTGTAACTTTGGTCAGATAAATTCCGACTGACACAAGAGATAGTTTGGCTCACCCTATATTTGGCAAGGTAGTCGCCGATCACACACTGCTGCCACATCTCCTCTGCTGTTTTGGGTGTCTCAGGAAGAGGCGTCTTCTTCCCGTCTCTCTTCTCCTTGGGCAGTACATGGACCCACTGGTCCAGCTCAGAGTCTCGAGTCCGGTCCTAAATACCAGGCACATTATCCGATTAGTTGAGGATTTTGAGGTGTTTGATGGGAGCTACATGAGAAATTTGATTCGGACAGGAGTAGAGGTTAACCCACTTTAACCGACGGTGACTTTGTTACAAAAGGGCTTCCTACACCCGCTACGTTCAGCTTTGTTCCTCCCAGCTTCTCCTCTGTTAGTACTCGACCCCTTTCTTCTTCTGGTAGGGTCTTAAGGTTTAAAAAAAAACAACAAAAAATCAAGTTGCTTCAGATAATTGATGATTTATTGTATCTGGGGGAAAAAAGATCCACATGAACCCCTACCTCAAGAAATCTCTGGAGATCAATCTCATACTGCTTCTTTTTCTGAGTATGATGTGATGAACAGAGAAGACAGTTCCACAGGCTTTAAAATTATTATTATTTTTTTTTTAACAGTATTTCTTTTTCCGCAACTGGCATGCTTACCAGCTCACATCGCTTCTGGAACATGTCTTTCTCTTTCTGGGTCATTATTTTCCACTGCTTACTGCACAACACCATCCTCTCTGTGCTCGGGACATCCTTCATGTTTACCATAAGCTCAGCACAGTACAGAGAATATCCATTCCTGCAGAAAAAAAGCTTCTGCTTTACATTTCACACTGGAAAATGTCCATAATTAAGGTGGTTAGATTTTACGGATATGCAGTACCAGCCAAAATCTGGACACACCTACTGCATGTTGATGATTAGGTGTGTCCAAAGTTTAAATTTCAGAACAGCCGATAAAAACCCTACAAATAATAATAAGTAGCCTCTACAGGATCAGGGGAGCTGAAGCACTTCGCAATAGAAAATAATTTTTAAAACCATTTCTATAGTAAATAAATAAAGTAAATTCATAAAAAAATTTGTGCAAGAATATTGCTGTATTTCACCAATTAAAGAGATAAAAATATGCTATTTATAATTTTAAAATAGCTGTTAACTGTAAAATCATGTCTCTCTCTACAGGCTAAATATTAATTTGGTGAAACATGTAGCCCCATCACAATATGTGATCAAATCAGGGCTTCCATTCATTCATTTGCCAAACCACTTAATCCTATTAAGGTTGCATGGACACTGGAACCACAACTCTGGGCAAAGGGCAAGGTACACCCTGAACAGCACTCCAATCCATCACAGAGCCATCACACACAACCATGGGCAAGGGGCAGTTTGGAACAGCCAATTAGCCTAATGTCTTTTTGACAGTGGGAAGGAACCAGAGTACCCAGAGTAAACCCACGCGAGCACGGGGACAACATGGAAACTCCACACAGAAAGCCTGGGAGTTGGACCCAGGACCTTCTTGTTGTGAGGTGGACATGCTATACATGCTAAGACACTCAAAATTTCCATGTCTTACATTTGATTCCCCAAACATGGCAATTTTCAGCATAAAAATATGAGAGCACTCTTTTTAATTCCTTGTTTTGCGGATCTGCCAGTGTTAGTATTTGCGATTCGTAAAAATTTTTAAACCAGAACATTTTATTGTGTTAAGCCGGTCCATTCGTTGCCCTCTCACGGCAGCTAATGCGTCTACATCATGAACATCTGCACATGGAGACCTTGCCTGCAAGTTTCAAGTGTCGCGTCGGACACCCAGCTGTTGCTAGCAACCTACACAGTATATACAAACGTCGGCACGCGGGACTATCGGACATGTGATACTATCGAACATGTGTGACAAAACTGGTCAATACAGGGTTTTTTTCTTTTTTGAAAGAAGAGACTTTAGATTTTATTATAACATTATATAACAGACATAAAATAACAGATTATAACAGACATTCTCCATCCTGAGCTGATCAAAAGCTACCTGAGGGTCCAGTCACATTTAATCCCACCGTCAGAGGTAGGGTGAAAGAGGAGGTCTTTGAAAGAATTTATTATACTTTTTATTATTAAAAGCACTAGTTCAGGCTTGTTTAAGAACATAAAAAAAAAATCAAAAAACATATTTTACCCGTTCTGTATTCTGGTTCTGTTGCACTGTTAAAGAAAAAATAAAATACCTGTTCTTAAAATTAAATGTTTTACATTTTTAAATTATTTTTTACATTTGTTTATTTTATTCTGACCGGGGTTTACTTTTACCACTGCTCCTGCACTTTATTTTTGTGTTCGGTTGGTAAAGCTTGGGTTGGTAATCTGGTAAAGTAGCAAAATTTGAGTCTTTTCAGGGCCCCAGCAAGTCTTGACTGCACTCAGAGGCCCATTCAGTGCCACCACCTCCACACATGCTCTGACTGCAGGACCCTACCATGCACGAGCAGGGAGAGACATTTGATTGGATATTTCCCAGAAGAATGTGAGTCAGCAATAGGTCAGGGTTTTAAAAGGATTACAGTGGCCACAGATGACAGATTTTCCCCCGACGTACCTTTTCCTCATAATCTATTGATTGCTGTTGGAGTGTAAAGATAATTTCAACCACTATAACAGTTTGTGGACACATTAAAAAAAGGTTTAAGTACCTAGTTTATTTTTCGTTGGGTTTCATTGGCTGTCCTGTCTTTTAGTTATCTATTGAAGGTCTGATCATTAGTTCTCTGTCTGTTTACCCTCATAAATGCTTGTCTGTTTTCCTGTCTTGCAGTAATTCATGGTAAGAACCCAGAAGGTTTCGGTTTGGAGCTCTTAAGTGACGGCTTACGATTGTTCCTTTGATCCAAACATTTGTTACAAGACCCTGTCTTAGTTTTCTTAGTGAATAATTTATTTTTAGCATGAGCCTGAGCACAGGTTCATCCACACTTTTTGTGTATATTTTGCCCAGTCCTCAAGTGAACCCTTGTTCCATTTTCTTTGAGTCCTGTGCTCCGTGTTTTTACCGGATTACACTTTTACAAAATTGTGCTGCCACATCCCCCAGCCTCTAGTAGAAGTACTGAATAAAGGACAAATTCTATTCATTTTTCTTTACATATGATGTAAAATGTTGTATGTAGGGTAATATGCCTTTGAAACACTCATAAAAAGGGACAAAGTAGGGCCTCTATGTTTTAGGTTATACAACAAGACATTCCTACCCCAAATAATCAATGTGCCTTTGAAGACTGTCCAACACGGAAGACATATAAAGTTTTCTTTGTATCCCAAAGAGCTTTCAACAGAAACTGATGAAAAACCCAAAACAACTTTTAAATAATAAAATATTCAAAAATATTTTTAATTAATAACAATATTTAAAAAATATTCTATAGTATTAATAAATCCATAAAGTAAAATATTATGGATTTACACACTAAAGTTTCTCTGTAAATGAACCGTCCACTTAATACAGATAAGTGAAAACGCTGCAGACACACTTGGCAGAATTTATTTTAGACACATATACATACATATAACCTGTATATGCAAACACATTCATCAATCCACATATTTACACATGTACAGACTTATACATGTATTCACATTGACACATTTAGAGATATACACAGAAGGGTGCATGATATGTCAAAGGTGCGTGGAAAACAGAGGGAGAGGTAGAGCTGTCTACTCATAAGGTGCATGATGCTACAATGTTATATGATGTTCACTTAAATATGAGTATTGCAATTAAACGGGTAATATTGCACTGTCCAGGAAGTCTGAATGATGGTTATTTCAGTCAGTGTGTGACGGTGGTGGTGGTGGGGTTGCACATTTAATAGCTTGTGGGTACTTGAGTCTGTTGGTGTTTGTTTTTGGTGTCCTGTACCTTTTTCCAGAGGGGAGAGGGGAGAAAAAGGGGGTGTTCAGGGTGTGTGGGGTCCCTGATAATTCCACTGGCTTTCCTCCAAAGTCTGCCAGTGTAAATGTCACTGAGGGAGGGTAGTGTAGTTCCAGTGACCAGCTCTGCCGTCAGCATTGTCAGCATGGGTCGGGGTAGGCGGGCTTGTCGGAGCTTTTTGAGGAAGTGCATCCTTTGTTGTGCTTTACCCACCTGGTGAGAGATTATCGTGCTCCAGGTGAAGTCAGCAGAGATGTGGACTCCAAGAAACTTGAAGCACTCCACCCTCTTTACCACCACTCCATCGATTTAGAGGGTCAGTTTGTTTAGATCTCCTGAAGTTCATAATCATCTCCTTTGTCTTGGATGTGTTACAGTCCACATTAATGTTGTCGCACCATTGCCGCAGATGCTGAACTTCCTTCTTGTAGGCTGACTCATCGTTATCTGTTATCAGACCTATGACTGTGTCGTCGGCAAATGTGACGATGGGTTTACTGGTGTGACTAGGGGGAACAGTTGTGTGTGAAGAGGGAGAAGAAGAGAGGGCTGAAGACACTCCCTTGTGGTGTTCCAGTGTTCACGATGAGAGTGGAAGAGATGTGGTTTCCAATCCTGATGTTCTGAGATCTGTAGCTAAGAAAGCCCAGTATCCAGGTGCTCAGTGAGCTCCATAGGCCTAGGTTGCTCAACTTCTGAACCAGTTTATGAAAGCACAGCTGAAACAGCATCCTCACATAAGAGTTGCGGCTGTATTAAGTTTGCGGGCGCTCTGTATGCAAGCTGTTGTGGATCAAGATCTGCAGAGATGGCAGCCTTAATGTGAAACAAATACAAGTCTCTCAAAACACTTGGTGATGGGTTTAGGGTAACTGGGCAGTAGTCATTCAGGCAGCTCATTGTGCTCTTCCTCAGCACTTTGATGATGGGGGCTGTCTTGAGGCAGGTGGGAACCATTCATTGCTGAAGCGAGAGGTTAAAGATGGAGGTAAAAAACCCTGCTAGTTGATATGCACCTGTTTTAAGTACCCTCCTGTTACTCCATCTGGACGAGTAGCTTTTCTCACTTTGATCCTGCAGAGGGTGGATCTGATCTGGTGCTGCTGCAGCTGGATGGGGTCGTCGCCCCTCTGGAAGAGCAGGGCAGGTGCACACCTCTCTGTTGTGTCGGTTGAAGCGAGCAAAGAACTGGTTCAGGGTGTCCAGTAGGGTGCTGTCCGAGGAGTCCAGTGATGTGCATGTCCTTGTAACCAGTGCGTATCTTAATCACCTTTCACGTATTCCTGGTGTTGTTATCGTCAAAGTGCTCCTCGATGAGATGATTATATTTGCACTTGGCTTTCTTGATGCCTCTTCTCAGGGCCCAGCGTGCCTCTGTAAGCTTGCTGGTCTATTGACATGAAGGCGTCATCCCATGCTCTAAGCAGGGTGTACTCACTGTTGAACCACGGCAGAACCTAGCTGTGCAACAACTTCACTGCTGAACCAGGGTTTCTGGTTTGGGAACACCTTAGCGGTCTTTGTTGTGGTCACATTCTCAGTGCAGTAATTTATGTAGGAGAGCACAGCTGATGTGTGACCCTCCAGGTCTGTCTCCTCTGTGAATAT
>JBCNYG010000010.1:1079705-1089903 GCA_039654305.1 Porochilus rendahli | reverse complement strand
AAAGTTGTACAGTTTAATGTCCACAGGTAGGAATGATTTCCTGCGTGGTTCAGAGGTACATTTAGGTGGTATCAGTCTCTCACTGAACGTGCTCCTGTGACTGATCAGCAGGTTGTAAAGCAGGTAGGAGGTATTGTTCAATATTGTCTTTATTTCGGACAACAGTCACCTCTCTGACAATACCGTCAGAGAGTTCACCTCCATCCCCACAACGTTACTGGCATTGAGGATCAGTTTGTTCAGTCTGTTTGCTTCTGCAACCCTCAGCCCGCCACCTCAGCATTCAATAGCATAAAGGACGGTGCTGGCCACAACAGAGACATAAAACATCCAGATGTTAACCGGCCTTAGCCTCCAATAATAAATAGGTTCTGGCACTTCTTGTAGAGTGCAGTATTTTTCTTAACCCAGTCCAGTTTATTGTCAAAATGAACTCCAAGATATTTGTAATCCTTCACCATTTTCACACTGACGCCCTGGAAGGAAACAGGGGCCGCTGATGTTATGGATCTTACTCCACAATCAGTTCATGGTCTTTGTCACTTTAAGCTGCAGATGATTCTGCTCACACTATGTGACGAAGGAATCCACAACAGCCCGATATTCTGTCTCCTCACCTCCACTGATACATCCAACTACAGCAGTCATCAGAAAACTTCTGAAGATGGCAAGTCTCTGTGCAGTAGCTGAAGTCTTTTGTGTAGAGGGTAAAGAAAATAGGGGAGACGACAGTCCCTTGTGGTGCTCCAGTGTCGCGGACCACTGTGTCCGACAGGCAGTGCTGCAGGCGCACATACTGTGGTCTTCCGTACAGGTAGTCCACAATCCAGGACACAAGAGAGGCATACACCTTCATCGCTGTGAGCTATTGTTCTGAGCAATATATACTGCTCAAAAAAATAAAAGGGAACACTAAAATAACACATCGTAGACCTGAATGAATTAAATATTCTGATTAAATACCTTTACATAGTTGAATGTGCTGAAAACAGAATCAAACAAAAATTATCAATCAATTATAAATAATACAATGTGTTTGATGCATGGCATTCTGTGTAACCCTTCTTGATAATACTGCCAATAAATACTTTGAGAAGAAAATGAATGATTTTCACGTAACGTCAGTCCTGAATTGCAGTGTCAGTGGAAATAAACTACAAACTTCAAACTTTTTGTGTATGAAGAGCTTCAATAGAAAGCTGCCATTTAGATGCTGTTGTCTTGTGAACATCGTGCTAAGATAACCCTTCCTTTTACCCTATCTCAATGCCCAGAAAAAAATGTCTGTCTTGTTACATAAGATCTCATATGAGTCCTTGATATTAAATCACACTAAATGCATACTTTAATCGTGATAAAAATTCTGTCTTACAGAAGAATCTTTTTATTACTGTATTATTGATACTACATAAAATATATTATCAAAAATACATAAAATAAGTATATTACATTCTGCTTGAAATTTTGAATGCTTTGTCCCTCTAAAAAGCTACAGAATTTACTTTAGTCAAATACATATTTATATAAATTTATCAAAACAAATTTATCTTAAGCATAGCCCCAAATGTTGCCCGGTCAATATTACAGATCATGATCTAAAGTGTTTCATTAAATCGTCACGGACCAGCTCAGAGACGCTGTCAAATTGCTCTTTCAGCAAACTTAAATTTTGTTGATATTTCTCTTCCACTACTCAAGGTTGCTTGCCAAATGATTGAAAGCTCATCCCGCTTTTGGTGTATGGGATGAATCCAGTACCGGTGCTTTTTCTTTCCCTGCTGTTTTTGTAATGCCAGTGCAATTGCAATTATTTGCCTTTCTAAAAAATATTCTCTGAATGTGAGCAATGTTGCCATTTTTTCAAGAACATCATGGCAAACAGAGAGGTAGCCTATAAGACTTGGGTTCCATATGGAATCATGCAAGCATGCATCATACGTACCAGATACTGTGTGTACATTACATAACGCATTCCAAATACCATGCATATGAATATTTGGTAGGGTAAGTCAGAAAAATGTGTTGTGTTCTTTTGGGTAGGTAAAAGTAATCTGTCCCCAAGTGTGCACTAAACCGTTCTTTCTCTTAAAATTTAAAATTTACATCAGAGACATTACCTTCAGTTTCTTTCCTTTATAAGGATTTTTTACATACTCTATTGCATCAACAATGAGTTCTGTCATTGTCCTGTACTTCCGAACCTATGAGAAAAGCAACTCAATTAAAATCAAGCAATATTGGGTCTCACAAAACAGGAATAACACTTTAAAATGTCACAAAGAATTACACTGATGAAACATTATTGAAAACATTTCTTTACCATCTTATCATGTCAGTATTTATCATACCACCCCCACACACAGAATACTGTACTTCTATCTTTGTGGGGATATTCATTGATATAATGTACTCCCCAGCCCTTACTATAACCTTGACCGGTCAAAATCTGTTCAGTTGGCTCACCTCGGTGGAAACCTTCTGCCATTTCTGCTTACACATGTCCCCGGTGTAGTTTCCAAAGCCCACTTTTTCCCAGTCAAAATGTGACTCAGTGGTCTTGTATTTCAGAGTGTCTCCATCAGGCAACAAACTCCTTATCCTCTCTAGCAGTGTCAGACAATCCTCCTTACACCACACATTACCGTCTATGACAAAGGCACAAAGAAAATTGCATTGGTTAACAAAACATGACCTGCAGGAGTAACTTTTTGTTCTATTTACTACTGAGTTATCATCTTTAATCCACCAAATAAATCACTTGAAAGCCACAGCTCAATAATATACAAGATGTTTTAAACCTCATGTACTTGGTCTGTGGAAAGTTATATGAACAGAAAGTTCTATGTCTGAAACACAATCAAATTCTCGAGCATAACCAGCTATAACAATGTAGGAAAATTAAGTCCTCACATCCTCAAAAAAGGACACTGGTCAAATAAAATGTCCCTGCTTTGTTCACAAGAAAAGCCTTTCACTACAAAAAGACTAAACTTGGTTTATTCTAATGTACCGAAGTCTGTCTGAGACTAATTTATGGATTTGTTTACATATGAGAGACACATGGACATACTGAAAGACCTATACATAATACTAGTTGCAAAGAAAAGAGAAAACATGATATAGCATAACATGTCTCAGAGGGTTATAAAACCCATTTAAATGCATTTGTTTGGCAGTTATTTTATTCAAACTGACTAAATGTACTACAAGACTATTATTTTGTTTTAATTTGACAAGAGACGGCATAGAAAGCATCAGGATGGCAGCAGGACTACCTGGTTCGAGTTTGATTCGCCCAGTGCGGGTGCCAGCCACGCTGCTGCTGCCATTCATGACTGCACAGTGAAGGTGGCTCTGACCCGACCTGCAGCAACAAAAACCTTCAAACCTGTGTGCAAAACAAAAAATTATTAAATATAAAACAAGCAACAAATCATTTAAGGTGGTACATTGCATTTCAGGCTCACTTTACTCCAAAAACTTAATTATTTTGGCTTGGATTTCCTTCGACCTTTCAGAACCATGGCAATTGATAGACTGGATGTATGATATTTCTTCCTAAGGGTGTGCATGTGCGCATGATGCCCTGTGAACACCTCCCACCTCTCTGTGATGCAAATATCCTTTTTGCATTGTGGCCCAGGAAGCTCATGAATATTCAAGAGGGGGAAAAGACACCTGATTAGCAAGTGAATGTTTTATTCACAATTTTCTGTACACAATTTCCTCCGGGATCAATAAAATATTCTGATTAATGTGATGTGCTTTGACATCCCGGAAAAGACCTGTGGTAACAGTGCTGCCAGATGAAAAATATTAAAATAATAAATGCTTTGGTTATGTCCACTTGATTTAATGACACCAAAGACCTCTTACAAATGCAACAATTATCATATATCTGGCAACACTGTATAGCAATAATGTAATAGTTAAAATTGAAGTTAATAAAAGTTTTGATTTCCTTCAAAACATGATAAAACAGAATTCACCAATCAGGTAGTTCTTTCCTCATTAATATTAATGAGATTTCCCCAGCCGGCCTGCAGAAAGAGAATTCACTGCCGTGACAGTCCCTGTATCTACAGTAACCCTGAGTGCTTACTTAAAAAACTTAAAACAAGAAAAATGTCATAACTGGGATCACACAGAGTCCACACATCTGAGTGAGTTGCTTTGTAATGACTACTTTTTTTTCTTTTCTTTTAAACAATGCCCTATGTAGCATGTATATGTGCAGTGGATACGAAAAGTCTATACACCCCTTTAAACAATGAGACCAAGATAAATAATTTTAGAACTTTTTTTCCTTTAATGCGACCTATAATTTACTCAATTCAGCTGAAAAACCAACTAAGTGAAGGTAAGACCACCATGGATCCACAGCCAGGTCAACCTGGACCTTCAGAAGGGTGCCTTTGTTCAGTGAAGAGAGCGGTGGAGAAAAATGCCCGTTCCAGGGCCACATAAATTGCAGAAGGCATCCAAACCAGCTCAAAAACTGTTACGTGCTAGCTTCATCAAATGGGATATCATAGCCAATCCGCAAAACGCAAGCCTCTTATTCGACCAGCAAATGCTCATTCTGAAATTTTGCTCTGTATAAGCATCCATGTTCTCTTATATGAGATGTTGGTGTGTTCTGAACTAATTAATCATTTAAACTCATTGTGGCAGCTCTAGTCTCCATAAATTAAGTTTTTGTATTTAAATAACCAGAGTACACTTTAGTTGGTAATTTACTTTATTTAGTTTTGGTTGAATTATGAATTATTTAACACACAGCTTCTTTTTTAACAGGCAAAGATTGGGTGGTTTGGAGAGAAAGCACTTTATGCATGACCAGGAAGTGAGCTGACAGCACAGGGGAGGACTAGCAGAATGCCACATTTTGACTTCTTATTTTATTTTTTATTGGTTAGGTTGGATTTGTATTGGGGGTTTTTTATGCTAGATGTTTCGTTAGATGTAGGGTTGTAAGGCAGAATTCACCTTGAACAGCTCGCCAGTTCATTACAGGCCAACAACGACAACTAGCAGCAATTTTTTAAAGAGCCGATTAGCCTTATATGCATGTCTTTGGACTGTGAGATGAAACTGAAGTAATCAGAGGAAACGCATTTAAGCAAGGGGGACATGCAAACTTGACCTCACTGAGCTCAGGACCATCTTGTTGTGAGGTGGTGAGGTGGACACGCTAACCACTACGCCACATTAGAACACCGTTAACATTTTGTAAATTTACTGTACCAATTTAAAGAACATGGCCCTAAAAGATCATGAATTGGGCCCTCTGATGTAGATAGCCACTGGATGCTGTATGTGACTAAGCGAGCCGCTCAACTATGAGGTTAGCGGCAGCCATGTTACGGGCCCCAATAAGTAGCTGGGCAGGTTTCTTGGGGCTTGTCTTTTAATCTTAAGTACACATTTGGTTCATAATGTATAGGGCTAGTACTTATTTTCAAAGTGTTATTAGTTACAAATAGGTTAACAGTATATATATTAATATATACACATATACACACATATATACACTTGTGTGTGTATGTGTGTGTGTGTATCAAAGTATTTTAAGTTGGCTGTAAGAAGAGTCGGGACTCGCCATCGCTGTTAAAGTGTTTGTGCTTGATGGAGACGACAGGAGTTCATTTAAGTTAGTTAGCTGGAGCTAGGCTAGCAACATAATCATTGTCACGTTGAGATATGAAGACTAAACCACCTGCCTGGACAGGCAGAGCTTCATCGGACAGTTGAACAGATAGTTTCACGTCGGAGGATGCTTCGCTGCTGCAGATGGAGAACGAGCTTCATCGCTGCGAGCTGAAACGTGTTACTACAACGAGCGAATGATTCATCAGCTGCAGCTCAGTACTGCCGACTTCACAGACAACCAGAGGTACTGTCGCTAAGGTTCCCATCACGAGCTCCAACATAAAGCATGCCAACGAGACAAGAGTATGCTAAGGTTGAACAATTTTAACTATAAAAACACCAATACCTGGGTTTATTTTATCTTGTTTTGGTCTTCCAAAAAGAAAAGGTTTAAATGTGTTTGCTTTAAAAAAAAGTATTATACATTTTCAAAAAACTGACATACTTGGTTGGTATTATTGAGTTGTGTTTTATTATTGAAGTGGGAAAATAAGTAGTATTTTAAGGGTCACGGGTCAGAATAATATCCCATCAGTCTCAAAATAGTTTAAGAAGAGTGAGAGTCATGCATTACCCTAGACAGTTATTTACTTGTAAGGTGTCTCTTTCACCACAGGAACTTATTGAAGAATGATTAGGATTTCATCTTACAGCATAAGGTGGGTTTCTTAATACACGAGCCGATGGTGAAAAGGGTTACTTATATAATTATAAGAACGATGATTAATAGCTATTTATTACCAGTAACAGGCTATATAAAGGTATTTTGGTTTATCTCATACATTTGACGTTATGTTTTGGTATAAATATCATTAAATACATTATAAATCCTACTTATGAAATGTTTTTTTTTTTCATTTCCAGTTCTGTACAGTTAATTGCTACACATGACAGCATAATAAAATGTAAAAAAAAAAAAAAAAAAAAAGTTGTAAAACACTAAAAAATACCAAGGAAAATTATGGTTGTTTTGACCAGCGGGAACCACAGCAGGCAATGATTTGGGGCTCACAAGATGGACGCTTAAGCATAACCGGTTATTTCAGCTTCAGCAGCCCAGTGCAACATCCAGTGTTTTTCTTTAGATCGCTGATTGGGCTGGTGTCAAATGCTGATGAGAGGCTGCTATGTGACTGATGTGGAAAACAAGACAGAGAGATAAGAGATAAGAGAGAGAGAGAGAGAGAGAGAGAGAGAGAGAGAGAGAGAGAATTCCAGCAGTGGAGCTGGGAAACACCACACAGACCATGTGACACAGACAATTCTCATTGATTTTTGAAAACCGTGCTGCCTCTCCACCTGCACCAAAACATACACAAGACTCCATCAGAAAAGAAAAAAAAATAGGATTCACAATATCTTGGATTGAATTCAGCTTTTGTGCCCCCTTTTTTTAGGGCAGCACGGTGGCATGGTAGTTGCACTTCCACCGCACAGCAAGGTCCTGGGTTCGAGTCCTAGGCTGAACAAGGGCATTTCTGTGTGGGATTTTGCATGTTCTCTGCATGCTTGTATGGGTTTTCTCCTACAGTCTAAAAACATGCACAGTAGGCACATGCAACCGGCTGTTCCAAATTCCCCTAGCTGTGAGTATGTCGGAGTGTTGGCCCAGGAATGGACTAGCAAGCGGCAGAGATAGGCTCCAGCCTCCCCGTCACCCTATAGTAGGAATAAGCGGGTCAGCAAATGATTAGATGGATGACTGTTTAGATTTCAAAAGTTTTAAAGTTAATATTTTTGGGAGGTCGAAAACGTTAAACCACCGTATTTGCAAACTGGTGAATGACATGACAGAAAAAAGGAGGAAAAAATAAGTGGTGTTACAAAAACCTGATAGATGCATCATATTAACCCTTATTCAGGTGATAAAACTCGGCAAAATCTCCACAACTATTACAAAAACAGACCAGTATACACCTTTGTACATTTGTCCAAGGCCCTTTTTTACTTAAACAAATAGTGAAATAACTAAACAAAGCGACAGTTTATTAGCTCAGATACATTAGCACTGTGCTAATAACAAATAAGCGACGCTACAACGGAAAACTCAGACATTATTTCCAAACAATACAAGAAATTAATTAGTAGTCCGTTTCTCTGAGCTAGTTTGAGCTGTAAGGATGTAAAGTGAACACGGTTGTGAGTATTTTTAAATTCAGTTTAGGTTTGTTGCTCAAGGCCCGTCTAGCCTTTCACCCTCCCCGAGCTGAGGCGCTCTCCCCGGTTAACCGGCTCATTCCGCCCGCACAAGGTCAACCGAGCCAAAACCCGGGCCTCAATTTAAAGATTGTCGCCTTTAAACTGCAAACCTCCGACAACGTGTATGTGTGTACGCGTTTGTTGTGATTATTCACGTTTATGCTTCGGATATCAGGTGCAATGCACGTCAAATTATTCTTAGAAACTCTTATAAAAGTATTGTAAAATGTTTAGTTGTGTAAAAATGTCCGTTTTTAACAACAACCCCACTGATGATGTTTGTTTCTAAGGATGTCCTGTTAATATTGCTAAAACACTGTCGGTATTTTATTCGATTGTTTGCTGATAATTTCATGCAATGTTACCGACTATTGTCTGCACTCGAGCCCAGTAATGGCGCCGTGATTCCGGGAGGAGTCAGCACACGGCTTCCGCTGGCAACAACGCCTCGGGTATGCAGAAGAAAAGACCACAAGTCCTCGAAAAATACATATAAATCACCCACGACTGTTTACAGCTTTGTCTGAACATGTACAGTGAATTTACTGTAAAAGCTGTGCACACGTCAGCGGGAGAGGGAAAAACATAAAATAGGTTTAATGACTAACAAATTTAAATCAAATTAAAAACATATGTGGACTTAAGAGTGTTTTCATGATGTGTCTTAAACACAAGCTTTGAGAATCCCCGTTTTTAGTTTATATTTATGAAAACGGGAGAACAAGCGGGGCCTTGTGCGTTTCTTCACCCAGATGTCTTCACTGCAGAGCCGCCATGAATGTTACAAAGACTCGGGGACGGGAAAACGGAGAAAACGACCCCAAAAACCGTCAAACAACTCACCGTTTCGCAACACTTAATGCCAAATCCTCTTCGAAGGCGGTATGCCGTTCACCTCAAGTGCAGTTAATATATATTAAAAATAGTAAGTGTCGATTATTTTAGCCGTAAACCCCGGGGAGTCAAGTCGAAACGGATCCGACAAAAGGAGCGTCTCGTTCGGTATGAAACTCCGCCCAGCGCCGCAGGGGGAGGAACTCCGGTGGAAAACATGCGAGGAGAAAGGGGGCGAAGGACGACTTGGAGACTTAGGAAAATATAACGTGTACACTTTTACAAACGTTTTTGAGCGCATGAATAAATATTTAATACAATTTTATTCTCTTGTAGCATAAACACAGATACAGACATCCACACCTTCCTACTAAACGTACAGCAGCACTACAAACACAATAAGAGCGTTAACCCAGACCAGGTCCGATTATATTCAGAAAGTCTCCACATTTTTCGCTGAGAATGATTTTGTTGGATAAAGGTCCGTGCCTGACAGGAGTCGACTATTCAGGAAGTCTCTGTACCCAGCAGCAGATCCCATCATATCAGTGGTGGATAGTGAAGTGGAGGAAATCGGGTATCAGGCGCCACTAGGGGGCGCTGTGTGTGTTTTGGGCCCATACACTGTGGAAGGCTCATGGCCTGCCGGTCTCAAATGTCATAATGTCATATATTTGGTCCTCCATAAATTAAATTGCTGAACTTCCCTACCATGTACTCGAATTAATTATTGATCATTAACAGCATCAACGTGAATATGAATAGGAAAATAGTAATATCTTTGGAATGAGCGATCAGATTTCCTTTATTTAAAGACATTTGTAAACCGGAAATGGATAACAGTTCAGTGAAGTCATCACTAATGAAATATGTATTTAAATTGTTAATGATTATGCCTATAGATGAGTAATTGTATGATTTATTGTACTGTTTGATTATCGGGTGATGTATGTGGCAATTGTATGAGGAGTTTACTCACTAAAGTAAGTCTAAGATTATTTTATTATTTTATTTTCAGGGTATATTGAAACATGTCAGTAAGTGAGTAAGCTTTACTGAATACATGAACCACCTGGGGGTGTAAGGATTTTAGCAGGCTTTTAGAGGATAAAAGTGTTCTATGCGATTATATTCAGTAGGCTGGTTCAGTTCATAGGCTTACAGGACCACAGTGACCCGGCAAAGACCACTGATGATTATTGTGGCACATATTTTGGTTTGTCCTGAGGATTGTGTAGTAGTTTTTTCCATTGCCATTTCTTAAGAAACAAATGACTTTAAGTCCAACTACGATGTGTAGGGGGTTTACTTGTGCATCAAGGATGGGCATGGTTTTAGGTTACTGCATTCCACTGGTAACAGAGATTAAAAAAAGAAAATGTTTAATAAAATTGCATCCAGAAACACACACACACACACACACACACACACACACACACACACAAACAAAAAAAAAAAAAAAAAAAAAAAAAAAAAAAAAACCACAAACTCCCACCCTTCCAAACCCAAAACC
>JBCNYG010000010.1:898400-909281 GCA_039654305.1 Porochilus rendahli | reverse complement strand
TTATAGTGTTTAATGCAGTGAATGAATTAATATTTGTAATTATTGTTTTCATATGTAAACAACATGTCATTTTCTTGTTTTCTTAAAAATCCACACCACCAAACAGTGTGTTATTATTAAATAATAAAAAAACTAAACTCACAGCTTACACTAAACAGTATACAATGAACAACAGAGGGACGCTGTTGATTCCATTCATCGTGTTGGCAAATTTGCAGCCGGAATCTGTGAAGTAGGCACTTTCCCCTTCACACAACTTGACTTCACTACATTTTTCTGAGCCCTTATCATGACTGGCTAATGACACAGAGAGGTCACTGAAAAAAATGGGATACACAGGGTGTTCTGGCCGTATCTATGGGGGGTACCCTATATGAAGCCGAGTTGTGCCCGACACTAAAATATATCAAAAGATGGGCAATATGTAAATGTAGCGTTTGATGACCAGGTCATGTCATGTGACACCGTGGGACAATCGGAGACAAACTGAAGAAAAATCCATCATTTTTGTTTTGGGGGAAATTGTGGAGGATAACTCTATAAATGTTATTTTTCACGTGCTGCCACATTTATACGGAGCCCCTACAGGGACATGAACAAAAAAAAAAAAGATAAGTATCACGTGCGCATGAGAAAAGGGACATGGGGGGAAAAGGGATAGTTACCTAAGGTTTCTTGTGCCCATGGGAAACCTAACCTTTATTTATTTTTTACCCATGTTTCTTTAGGGGCTCCGTACATTTAAGACCAAATGATACCAAATTTATAGGCATACGTCCTCGTGAAGCTAACATTACATATTCAAAACAAGGGCTACGCCCCAATTTCAGTGATTTGTTCAAAGCATGTACATTTGCAAACCTGTGTATATAGTAATGTCACTAAGAACTAAATGAACTATAATTTTCAGAAACTTCCGTGCTGGTGGCCTTAAAGACAAAATACATTGACAGCATTTGGCTGACGCCCTTCTCCAGAGCGACGTACAGAAGTGCTCTAAAGTCACTATCAGTGAATACGTTCTGATAACGGTTCACTAGGACACAGGGAAAGTACACTCAGTCAAAACTCGGTGGGTAGAGGTGAGGGCTTTTTTTTTTGTATAACAAGAAGCTAATTGTTTGAAGACACCCTCTGACTCAGCTTTCTCAGTAGAGAACAAAAAAATCCAAAATCTAGTTTACAGTCAAAAAAGACTCAAATGTACATGAACTTCCCAAAGTGAGACTGACAACAAAATGAGGCGACACTAAATAAAACAGATTGAGGAAATTGAGGAAAGCTACATGCGCACCATCTGTACCCTTGTGCGTCCTTAACGCAGCATGAGAGGATATTATTTACTCATTACAAAGCTCTTTACACTGAGTCACAGGGGGAGGGTCAGAGCAATAACTCCGATAGATAATCACAGTAAACTCATGCAGCCTGACAAAAAGAAACACACACGGAAATATTAAATTTCAAAAATAATCCTCTAGTCTACTCACCACCCCGAGGTACAATAACCGACTTAGCAACACAATGTACTGTTCCTGGGATGTGTCCAGTTGTATTACTTGCCAAAAAAAGGGGGGGGGGGGTGATATGACACGGCTTGTCCTATGTAACTATCCATGAGTGCACCTGAGGTGTGGCAGGATGTGATTATTAAACTGGTGCTACAGAACAAGGGTAAGCACTGCAATACAATAGTAGCATGGATGCCATGTTGGCACAGTGTGACTGTAGTTTATGATTACTGGCATGACACTGAGTTTCAGTTACAAATGTTTCAGTCAAAATAAGACAGCTTTAACTTTTGTGCAATATAACAAGCTAATAATCGGAGGTTTTAGCTTTGAACCAATAGCGGCTGTCCAATAAGCCAACGCTGAGCTCAGACATAAGCAGCCCATGCTGGAATACACAACGAATTCAACCGGACCTACAGCACTCGAGACAACCAAATGGAGGGTACGTGAAAATATATACAGAGGGAAAAAAAGCTTGGATTTGTTTTATTAACATTTTAAGGGCAAATTCAATACAACGCATGAGCTGAATAAGTGCAATTCATACAGAGCCGGTGCCCTGGCATGTGTGTTCGTTAACTCAGAATTGGAATTTAGCGACCGAGCTACTGGCCAACTAGTGAAAATTATGAAACTACTCCTTCTTCATATTTGCTGGTCAGGAACACTAGATCTTCTTTGCATATTTGATTTGTCCAGTCGCCAACAGGATGACTTGCTAGCTAATTTTACTCACCCTGCAGATTATTCACTCGCCACGGTCCGACTGTCTAGTGCTAATCTCCACTCGTTTATTTCTCATGACGGATCCTCAATTCAATTCTCCTTCTGTGTCATTTTTAAGTCGGTCAACAGTATTGATAACATCATGAGGACAGAGCAAAAGTTTCTTACGTCAAAACAAAAGATTGAGCCTTACAATATTTTTATGTTTTTGCTAATATTCACTTTCTTGATCAGCAAACAAGTTGAAACAGTCAGAAAGGCAACAAAAAAAAAAACAAGAAAACTATATAAAAGTAAAATTTTATAAACAATAAAGTAATTCAGTGCATTAATTAAACACTAATAATTATACACATTGGCATAAAAATATGCATACCCATGTTCTTAGTCAGAAATTCTGTAATTAAATTTAAATTCTTTCATAGAAACTTAGACGTTACTGTAATTATTCAATTTGCTGACTCTTTTCAAGGACACACTTCCCTTTGATTTGGCCACCTCTTTCAGGTTTTGGCATTTTTACAGATGTGTGATCTAAATTATCCTAAGTAGATATATCTGAATCTGGCAAATCATGTTGAATATAAATTGTTTTGCTACCTCTTACAATACAAATGGTATGCTAGCTAAAGTTAATATCACAGAAGACTAGCCGAGCTGATGCGCGCTGCACGTTGTTCGGTTTAAAAAAAAAAAAAACCCTGATGAAGTGGCGGATCTATTTGCTGGGACCACTGACTAAATGTTCTTGCTTGCCAGGGGTGGTGGAAGCAGGAAAAATAATGGCAGACAATTGCAGAAAAATAGCATTTAAATAACAACACAGCTGCACGGCGATCACGTGAAAGGCATGGCGCTGCGCAATGCTAAAACAACCTAGCTGGAACACTCCAGGCGCAATCTCACGGCAATTTTGACTTGCGTTTGGTGAATTTCACTTGCGTTGCACAATCACTGAAGAAGGAACAGGAGCCCTGATGAGGTTCCTGCTACTTCATGTGATCATGTACTGTTACTGTGTGGTGTTTAACCTGCTCACTGACGGTTTCAACTGGTTTGCCTATCAAGAAGCTGAATATTAGTAAAGGTAAAGCGCAAGCCTTTTTTTTTTCCAAAGAACTTCAAGATTTCAAAGAATTCAAGATGTTTGTTTTGACTGACAAATCTAAATTTTAATTATTAAAACTTAATTTTTTTCTCTTGGAGTTAATATATAAAATAAATGTAATTGTGTTTCTAGACTGATGGAAACACATTCAGGTATTACATTTCAAAAATTGTTTCATGTACAATAACAACTTATGCTGAAAGTTCAACGGTAGCAATATGAACTTTTCAAACTACTCTCAGAAGACAAACATTTTACATTTAAAAAGACATTAGTGTGAAATACGGCTTTGGAAAAGAGGCCGCTCTTTTTTTTTCGGTGGGCAGTTTATGCTTTTATTCACAAAATAAACACGAACACGAAACAAGTCACTATAACAGAGTGCTTTTGTCTCAGAAGTAACCAAATCTCATTTAACGCAAAACGTTTTTATCCTTCATTTTTATATTGCAAGCAAAAGTACGTTAATACTTTTTAATACGGTACTGGTATACTGTAGCTCAAGTTATGCCTGGACGGCATCGGATATTTAAGTTGACCTGTCTCACATCTGAAACCGTCTCAGAAATTAGTGAATCCGCTTTGTCACTTGCAAGAGCACTGCTTGATGAGTCATCCGTAATGATTTTCGGGTACGAGTAGGGTAAATCATGCGTGATGGGAATAGTGTGTCTTCTCCCGGTGACGTAGCGTAGGTTTCTCCCTTTAGGCTCTTTCTGTTTCTTGGGTGTTATGTGCAAGACCTGATTTTACTTTAAACAATTCTCACATTTAGAATCATAAAAAACACCACACATTGGTCGAACCCTTAAGTGTTTTCCCCGGATTGTCACATTTTAATTCAATATTAAAGCACAGGTTGAGCAAATGCAACTCAATCTCCCCCGATGGATCAAAGTTTAAAACAGAAAAGCACAAAAACATGCACAGACACCTCCCTTCAGTCAAACGGCAGACATTAAGAGTCCTCTTGCTGAACAGCTTCTCAGGTGGGTTACAAAAAAAAATACACAAAGTCGGCTGACTCACTTGCTTCATCCACTAGATGCTCAACAAATCTTTTGACTTGGTTGCTGACCTCTGCCTGTTTCTATGTACTAGAATTCTTTCATCCATGACATTTGAAAGGTGAGGAGGTCTGATGTAACGGAGCTGGCATAAAACATATGCAACAATTTTACAGTCACTTTAAAAGCACTTCAGCGTACAGCATAATCTAAGGGATCAACCTCGCTGTGCCAGAACTTTTGTTTTGTTGAGTGGGCTGTATGGCACTCAAATTTGCTGCTTTGATTTGTTATATTTTAAAAAGTTTTTTTTTTATCATATAAGTACAGAATTATATACAACATAAAAACAGCATAATCCGTTTGGTTTGCTACCGCAGGACTGAGACACATTATTTGAAGTGGATAACGCTTGCAACCAGGTGAAAAACTCTTGTCGTAGTTAGCGTTAATGTTTCCGCACACTAAAACTGTAAAGGAAAGTTGAAGAGAAGCAAGTACAGAGCTCATGTGCGCCTGCTCGAGCGTGTTCGGAGCACATCTGTGCCCATTGTGATTTAAGAAATGTCAGAAATCATTTATAGAAATCTCATATCAGTGTGTTTTTTCTATTTTTTAAAAATGTATCTTTTGTTTACTAGCAAAAATCCAACAGTTGTTTTGCTATCATTTAACCACTCACATAGGCTTTGGTGCTATGTGTTCATGTAACAGCAGGCACAGAAAGCAGTACTTTTTGTACAGTTTGAAGATTCTGGTCCAAGTTAGTAAGCGTCATAATACACGTTGTTTCAAAATAACAGAGGTAAACAAATGTATACACACATTAGTGCCTGAACTGCCTTCTACAACAGCGTCATTAACAAACCTCATCCTTCTAAATTCGGCTTTTTCGACAGACTTCAAATAAATGCCACAACGCCGACAACATGCGCATTCTGGTGCAAACAAAAGCTACAAAAGATGTATGGTCCATGTGAAACCACTCGAGCCGGACCCGCCTCATCGGTGATGTCAGCAAACAACAGCACTCCCATTCAGGAGTCTTCAACCATGTTACTCAGTGATTACTTAACGTGTGCACTAACAATGTAGCCTTCTTGGTTAGTGAAGTGAGAAACAATGAACTCAGACATCTGTATGATTATCTGTTCAGTGCCGATGAGACACTAGACAAAGGCGTTTTGTTCAAAATGCTCCATGCAAACTGAGTACTGCTGCTTAAACACTACAAGAGCAAACGCAGCCCGGTTACGAGCTCTGTTACAGAACACAGCCAAGGCAGCATTTAAACTAATCTGCGTGTGCAAGTATACACACAGGCACAGCTTTCCTGTGCCAGTAACTCGACACAAACCAACAACGATTACGGTTCACTCATTTCACGCAGAAAGAGTGTGTGAAAGTAGAGGCAAGAACTCCGAATCGGAAATGATTTAGGCCCCTTTCATTTTAGGCCTAGCTTTATCTCAACTGCAGGGACAAAGTGTTTTGAAAAGCGCTTCAGCCTTCATGACTTTGTTTCACATCAGCGCACTTAAAGAAAAAAGGGACGTCAAGAGTTTTTAACATCTGGAGTGTTATATATGTATATATACACACACACACACACACACACACACACACACACACACACATTTGTGTGAATGTTGTTGTTTCTGTTGTTCCATGCTAGGTACCCCGTGACTAGTGTTGGGAATTGGAAATGTACAGATTGCTCGAGTTGGGAGAGTTATCGAGAAGAACAGAGTAATTTAAAGAAGATTGTGCTTCCAATCATCATTGTCCCAACAGTACCATGTGACTGAACCCAAAATTCTTGTTCTGAGCCAGTGTCAGTGCCACATGTTAAGTGCAGGGTTTTAGTGTGCCTGTGCAACTTTTACTGCATGTCCATTTTTCTAAAAATAAATAAATAAATAAATAAGTAAAAGGAAAAATGTAATAAATTAAGCCAGAGCCGAGAGTATTAGAGGAGATATTCTGCAGCTAACCAATGCAACAGAGGACACCAACATCAGGCTCTTACATAACAGCCCAAGCCACAAGTTTAATCCCTTTAATTCTTCTGTGAGCCACATGTGCTCCATGCAGAGCTTTAAATCGGAGAAAATTTGCAATTGAACATCGAGAAGTTTCCTCCAAGACTGGCATTGTTTGTCACTCTAGTATTACAGCTGTGCTCAACATCTGAAAACTAAGGAGGAAAAGCAAAAAACAAAACAAAACAAAAAAGCTGCAGTACAAACCGAGCCCCTGTACACAGCACATCATTGACATATTAATACATAAATAACTATAAATAACACAGAGTAGAAAACTAGGTACACAGAGAGATCCTAAAAATTACACTATCCCCAATAGCACTGACTGAGACAATCGGTTTGGAAGGGTGAGCTGCTTTGAGAATGACGTGTTTGTAAATAGAAAGACAGGCTGTGAATGGAAAACATCGAATGGAACTCTGTAAATTAAGCTGCCATTCTCCACAGAACTGCAGAATCGCCATGGCATCCTGCCGCTCCTGCCAATCAGAGCCAAGAGAGAGGTGGGAGGACTTCCTTCCGAGTCCATTCATACCATAAAAGCCACCTGCTGTGCCTGTCAAAAGCTAGAGCGATGGGGTGTTGGGGGGTGTTTGGGGGCATGAGATGGAAGATGACAAAGTTGTAGTAGGAAATTAAAAGAAAGGAGGGAAATGCTGAGCATTACATTGCATAACCTTGCCATAATGAACAGAGGGGTACGAAAGGGCAGAGAAAATGCAGTCTGGCTCTCATCATATGAACCTCTCGACTCTGGAACGGCCACTCGTGTGTCTATACAGTCGAAGAAAAGCTTACGATTAGTCCTTTAGAGTATCCGGTGTCTCCATATGAGTCAAACAATGAGAGGAGTGGTGAAGGAACGGTTTCAAATCATCACCAAGAAACAATGCGCAAGCTTAGAACTTTTCTTCATGTCCTGATTAAAACCCCTCATATATTCCATTGGAGTTGATTCATTTGTAGCCCTGTGTTTGAGTTTATCACCAGCTTTTCATGCTAAAAAAAAATCATAATAAAGAGAAAGTTTTGTAGAGTTCTCTTCCTGGGAAGAGTTTAGTCTTGGTTGAAGACAAACTGCTGAAGAAAACACCTCAGGGATTCTCTCCGATTCTCTCCCCACCTCTACTCCTTAAATACTTCAGCACTTGCAATATTAAAGTTAGAGATACACGATTACCTGTAGATTCAAGAACCCGGACGTTCAAGTATAAGAATTTACAAGCTTGAGGACAGTTCGGAATGTACGGCGGCCGAAAGCCGAGACCCGGGACGCTCTGTGTGTTTGTTCTTCACCTGTCAGCTTCTTGGAACTCACCTGACTTGAAGTTGCACTTCCACATCGGTTTACCGAAAGACCTTGTGCAACCCTTTTTTTCCCCCCTCAATAAGCGGCCTCGGCTTCTGACTCAGTGGAAAGTGCAGCCACAGCAAACCTGGCAGAGCTTTGCTTTAGTGTGTGACTTGAAGGACGGAATCTCCAGAGATCTCAGTCTAGGGTGGGATCTCAGGCTTTGTTACCACCTGGTCGACAAAATGTTACTGAAGAGCCTGTAAGGTTGTGTGTATGTGTGGAATGAAAGTGAAAAAAAAAAAAGTCTTGGGGAAAGCATGGACAGGGGTGTGTGTGTGTGTGTGTGTGTGTGTGTGTGTGTGTGTGTGTGTGTGTGTGAGAGAGAGAGAGATGCATGAAATCCCTCTCTGAGATTATCACCACTAGTCCAGAATGTTAGAACCTGATCAGAGATACAGTTTAATGTTGATTCTCAGTCTGATGGGATTCTGAGGAAAGCTCAGGGAAATAAAACAATAACAGTGCAGTGTTTTCACAAGGCCTCTGCTTCCATGGGCCTAATGTTTGCACAGAAATTAACAACAGATTCATGAGGAGAGAGAAAGAGAGAGAAAGAGAGAGAGCGAGAAAGAGAGAGAGAGAGAGAGAGAGAGAGAGAGAGAGAGTTTCATGCTGTCATCGAAATCATAACAAAGCCCTGTGGCCTGAAGGTAAGGAGGCAGAACTGGCAGTCCTGTCTGAGTGGGCGGGGCCTACTGTCTCTCCTATCGATCATAGTGGTCCTGGGCAGTCAGGTCACCTGTAAGCTCATGTGCGAATGTGTATGAGTGACGCGGTTTGAGAAAAGTTGAATATACAGCGTGTAAATTTGTTTTGGAAAGGATTTCTTCGCGTTTCTCTCCAAGAAGGTCGGCCGGTCTTCCACGCCATCCCCGGTCCTTAACCCGCTGATGAGCCGGCGAGTCTGTCGCTCTCAAAGACTGAATAAAGTCAAACTAGTGGAGCAAAAAGAATAAACATGTGAAATGAACAGTTTCTTCGGGAAGCCATCGGGCATGAAGTATGAAATTGTTAATAGGAGGAGTGAGTGGGCACGGATGAATAGACTGATTGACAGTTACGGTCCTTGTTCCTCTCTGGAGACGCCAAATTACATTTTAGCAGCGAATTCTGAAAAGCCTTTTATGCTTCAGATACAACCTCGAGAACGTAGAGCGTTAATGCTAATAAGCTATTATATAAATGCAGATATTTAACGGGTGTTTGCTTCGCCAGAGAGTTTCTTGTTAACGAAGGTTGAAAAAAAAAAAGAATCAGAACTTTATGGCGTGCCGTGCGCTTTCTTCCTAACTCGTTTAAATTGTCCGTTCAAATGAATATTTTCTTTATTTTTCAAAAATAAGAAAGATTCCGCAGTTTACTTTAACACTACAAGTTTTCCTCCGGGCTCTTCGTCCCGACCTTCTGTGGCGGACGCGAGCCTTCGTTAAAGCGTCCTTAATGGGCTTTGTGTCGTGTTTCACGCACCATCACAAGGAAAGTGATGATAATAGGCTGGAAATTATACACACACGCTTATGAATATGCAGCAGCCAGTAAATGATTTGCTCCCAGGTGCCCTTCGAGAATCAGCAGCTTTTTTTTCGTTTTTGTTTTTTGCTTTCTGCAGAATTATGGGCCTCTTGGCAAAAAACATGCTCCCTTTAATGATTTCTAAGACTGCTAACTTGGCAGTCGGGGTAATTGTTTGTGCAGGATCATGCGGTTTGTTCTCGAGTCCTGGAGCTGCACGTTTGGTTTGTTTTATGTTAGCGGATTGTTAAATTCAGCCAGATGGGAGGACGTGGAATCGTAAAGTCGTCCGCGTTGCTTGAATGTTAATGTTGTTTTCAACCTCTGGTTCGGCACGCTGTTTAGCCAAAAGGACACCGCAGTGACCCCGATGATATTTATATTTGGTGACATTCACTGTTTGCGATATAAAGAAGTGAAGGTGCTGAACCTCGTGTTGGATAACGAGCAGATAAAACGCCACCATCACCAGGGCTTTTCTTTCAGATGTTTCTTAAAAATGCTTTGATTTTACTTGGCTTTGATCTGAACGCAATGTTTTGGAACAATGCTGAACCTCGGCTTTACGCAATGTTTTAGCATTTATTTATTTATTTATTTATTTTTGGGGGAGTAAAACTTTTGCCTTGTAATTTTTCATCTCTGCAGCGCACCATCGTTAGACAGATGCGAAATCCTGCTGGGGCCAGAGGTCACGTACGGCCCCCCAGGCCTGAGCCTGACCTCCCCCGTTGCCATGACGATAGCCCACTGTGCCGAGGTCACCGGCGAGAACTGGAGCGTTCGCCTGAAGAAGAAAACGAAGGACGACGAGTGGGAGGTACGAGGCGTCTTCCCCTTTCTCCTCTCTCTCTCTCTCTCTCTCTCTCTCTCTCTCGACCTCGGCTTCATTTGAAATTCAGATGGGCGAGCCGAGTGGCTGTCTTTGATTTATCATCCCGCCTCTCGCGCCGTACAAGGTTCAGGTTATCTGTAAAAAACAGTGCATAGAAGAACTGTGTGTGCGTCTCCAGCGCACAAAGCACACAGCTTGTTTCCTGTCACACAGATGAAGCGAAATGGAGATAGAGCTTCGCTTATTTAACACGAAGTCAGAGCGGAGGGAGAACGTCGCGGTTATTACTCAAGGGTACGATCACGGCAAGGCGGGTTTATGGGAAACAGTGTACGAAAGTCCTGACCGCGTCTGGGAGCGACCAGCTCTCAACTAGAAAACAGTCCCATAACTCAGCTACAAACCAGTCAGAGCGCGTTTCCATAGAAACCGTAACTACTCAGGACTTAGCTTCAGATATCAGAGAGAGAGATCACCTTAGAGAACGTATCTACAGAGATCTGATCACTTCGTTTATCAAAATACTCGCAGAAACTGTTCTCTAGTCTAACTCGATATCCGCAGTTAGAACATAACGCAAATCTATTCAGATCGTTTATTAACGTTTAAGTGAATTTAGCCAGATTTCGCTGCAATATAGACAAATTTCACACTTTCTGCTTCACGTAGGGCGGCACGGCGGCGTAGCGGTTAGCACGTCCGGCTCACAGCAAGAAGGTCCTGGGTTCGATTCCCAGCTCGGGCGTTTCTGTGTGGAGTTTGCATGTTCTCCCCGTGCTT
>JBCNYG010000010.1:817184-832075 GCA_039654305.1 Porochilus rendahli | reverse complement strand
CTCGTGTCTTCTGGTTCTAGTAAGAACTCTTGCTGCTGCATTCTGGACTAACTGGAGCTTGTTTATGCACCTATTAGGACATCCAGACAGTAACGCATTACAATAATCTAATATCGAGGAAACAAAAGCATGAACAAGTTTTTCTGGATCATCCAGAGACATCATATTTCTTATTTTAGAAATAATTCTGAGATGAAAGCTAATGCGGGAGAAAAGCAGACCATTTAAAGGAATCCCACACAAGCATAGGGAGAACATGCAAACTCCAGGCAGAAACACCCTTCCTATTTGGTGGAAGTGTTAACCACTATGCAACCATGCCACCCTGGAATAAACCTGTAGTAGCCGAAGCATTGCTTATTCATAAGTTACCACCTAATCCTTGTTAGAGTCACCACCACTGCATTGCATGTAGCAGTATATACAGCCTTTTAAAAAACAAGTACCTCTCTTGGAAATTGTTGAGTTTTTTTTTTTTAGCATATTTGAACAAGCAAACCTTTGACCCTTTTTGATACAGTGCTGACAAATAAATGATATATGTTGGTGATGTACTCCTACAAACAAAACATTAAAGTGACATTTTTAAGTCATGTTCATAAATATACAAAAGCTTTATTCCTCAGATCAGTCAAAAAAACTTCCTTAGAGAGAGCAGAGTGTGTGAAGCAAAGTCTCCAAGAATCACAGAATATCATCACTGGATCTGCAAGTAACATTTATAATCTGAAAGTGCACACGTCTACAGTACAGTCAGAAAAAGATTAGATAAATTTGATCTGCATGGTAGGTGTGCCATGGCCTTCGCTGTTCATGAAGAACTTTACAGCAAGTTTATAATTTGAGAGTAAAAATAGATGCAAAATTGGCCATTCTTTTTTCCAATAATGTGCTCTAATTAGATAAATTAAAGATGTAGTTTATGATCAATTAAAAATGACACACATGTATACAGGAGATAAAACTCATATATATATATATAATCTGTAAAGCATGGTGATGGCAATGTTATGGGATGGGGTTGATTAGCTGCCTGAGAGACTGGGAATCATATAGCCATTAACTCACCAATGATTTTAGCATAATATAAAAGTGCTTAAAGATAAAATGAGGCAACTTTTTCAAAAGCTGAAATTGAACCAGAATTAGACTTCATAGCAGAATAATGAGCAAAAAGCACACTCGCACATACAGCAAACTAATTACAGCTGAAATAGGAGAAATGGAGTTAGTGAAATATGAGTTTGTGAAATGGTCTGGTGAAAGTCCATATTTGAACCCTATTGACATGATGTTGGGGAATTTAAAAAAGAGCAAGGCATGAAAAACAGCCAGCCTTGCAACATTTTTCCACTGAAAAAGATTGGTGAAAAAAAAGGTTAAAGGTTTGCTTGTTTAAATGTGTAAAAAAAGAAAGAAGGAAAGAAAGTAAAAGTTCCAAAATTGGAGTGTAAGAAATGTAAGGATGCAAGGCTGAATTTAAAATCTACAAAATAACATTTTATCCCTACATCTGCTCGAGTCTAGAGGAACTCACAGGGCATTACCGTGTGCATTTTAAGACCAATCCTCTATATATTTTATTATATTTAAGCATGAAAATATTGAAAGTCACACTTCTTCTGCACTCTTCCACCAATTTCAGTGCAGGATGTGAATTTATAACCAAAGAAATAGCAACCATGCAAAAATATGAAAAATCTGCTTGTCCTGTGATTTAATTTAACAAAACAGCAGTGAAATTCTGAATAGGCATCAGTTTAAAAGGCAGAACCAAATGCATGTAGGAAATGATCAGTGTCAATATAAAATGGCAGAAAAGTGCTCTTAATAACCCATCTCATAAAATATGTATTAGACCATAATAATACAACACAAAATGAGCTGAAGCTATTCCACAGAGTGTGTCTTTGTTGATCTGGAAGTATGTTTGATGTACACTTGTGTCATATCCTCCAGAAATTTGTGGAATTTGCAATTTGCCATAGAGAGTCTTGTCTCAGGGAGCCAAGCTTGTGTTTACTGTTGAAAACCAAACAGATTTTTACATGTGCAATATTACATCTCTAAACATTGATTTTCTGTTTCTCAATAAGGCTTATTCGAATTCTAAAATCTCAACCGCAGCAAAAAACTATATTCAGATCCATAAAAGATGATTATACACTCCATACCATTTTTGGCAATAGAACAAGCACTTAAGCATGTACTAAAATTTCAGCAGTTTTTTAGGTAATTTGGGCCGCCCAAAACAAATGCATCTTCTCTAATGTAGGCATTATGCCATCTGAATACACTTAATGCCCATGAAGTCTTCATAGTTATTATTGTTATTGATGCTCTTTGCCCCTTGAGGAGCTTCATCGAGCAAATATACATGTTTGTTCGCAAACTTTTATAAAACAAGTGTACATTTCTCAGTGTAGCTGTGTCCCTTTTGCACAAGCCTTACACCACCATTCATATATTTCCGGCTAATGGTCCTTTAATAATTAATTGTTAGCACTACTTAGAGGCCAGAGTGTGCCTTCTTTTATAATACATGATCTTTATAGCAGCTGATGTCCCACAGCAGTCAGCCAAGTGACAGCAACCCATGACTGATGAAACCTTTGGTTCGTCTGGGAAAGTAATGATGATGAGTCTCACAAAGGCTCCACCAAATTGTGGTAGCTGTGGTAGCTCAGCATAATGGCTCACACTAGTAAGATGAAGATTTACTCTTGTGTTTTTCAATCATTCTCTTGTCTTTTGCTGTACGTAATTTGTCCTGGATCTTGCTGGAGAAGGGTTCAACACCTCTCAGCTTTAGAAATTATTAATGCTGGTACTTTGTCAGCTTTTAAAGAAGTGAGCAAAAGGGATAGTGCAGGATAAGATACTGAAAAATATGGGTGGTGTTGGTTCTATTTCAGAAACGTCTTGGCCCTCTGCTTGCAGATTTCTCATGGACACAGTAATGTTAACAGTACCTCCCTGTACCATGGTCACATACCTAAAATTTTATCCCGCTATGGCAGGTACACTGTATGCTGTATTTTATGAATGATGTTTTTTGGACACCTGGGGAGGAAAGAGGACCTAAGCTATACGTGCGTGGAAAAAAGAATGCGTGGAAAAAGACCAAGAGGCTGGCCTCGCACCAATTGACTAAAAGACCTAAGCCAGCACGGTAGCATGACACAACACTGGACGCCAACACAACACAACACTGAATGCACAAACCATTACTCTAGCTCAAGATCAAACTTGGAATCATGAAGCTGTGTGGTGGTAACACTACCTGGATTGTATCCTACTTTATTCTGCAGATATAGTAAGAGAAATGTAAAACTCGCTTCTTGCTTCACTCCTCAAATTCCTTTTTACAAACAACCAGAGGTATTTTTTGATAAGCTATTTTAGTGGCGCTAAAGAGGGGACTGACGTAGGTAAGAGTGAGGTATGTTTGAAAGCTGTGTAGTTATGTTCATATATAAAATATGTGTTGTACATCTCTCAGGAAAATAGGTCAGGTCTGTAAGTAAATTGGACTGTCACACCCCTATGTGGCTGAGATTAAGGCAGACGCAGAGATGCAGAACATGGAGTAAAAATGGGTTTATTAATAACTAGGAAAAATATATAAAAAAAACAGTGTTAGCTCAAAGTCAGTCAGGCATAGATTAAAGGATTAGACAAACAGTCCATCAAAGGCAGGGAGAACTCACAGTCATAGAACAGGCAGGGATGCAGGCAATGTCGCAGGATAGACTGAGGCTAATGAACAGATAAACTAAACTAATCATACACCTGTACATAGGTACACAGCTCTAGGTACACCTATATAATGGTAATGAAAGTGTATGACATGGGACATGACATGAGACACTACAGCATCACACAACAGATCTAGGAAATGGATGTGACATGGAAGATTGCAGGGTTGCAACCACATGAGCTGTGGATGGTCTAACAAGTCACAGAGGCTGTTGTTGAGCCTGGTATATTGTATTGTTCCCTTGCCCATGGCTCGCCAATTGATGGAAGCAGCATTGCCAGATTGCTGCCTGGCAAGAAACTTTTCAGTCCCTGATTGCAGTTCAGGGTGAGTTTTAGAAGCGTTATGGCCGTCACACTGCTCTAACATGAAGCACAATTTACCCTATCAATAGTAAGTTTCTCAAAACAGGATTCTGTTCTTGATAAACTGCGCACTAAAAGCACTACTACCAGCACTGATGAAAACACAGAACTTCTGGAGCAGGCGTCCTTCCATCCGGAGGACCGCATTGGAACTTGACAACTCTATCTTTCATCTCAAGCTTCTAGCTTAAGGAAAGAATCTGCGCGGCCTGCAGTGAGGTCGGGGAAATGATGCTGCAAAATGTCTAAGAGGCCTGCGCCCAAAGGTGGCTGAAGGTTGTTGAAAATGGAAGTATTCGGCTAGTCTTGAAGTCACTGGAATGTGATGGCAAATCTAGGGAGTAAAACTGCAAAGACTTCTTTGTTGACATTAAAAATATGAATGTACACAATGTCTTGTGTGATTTTTAAGAATTTATTAAAAGTGTGCAGTGACTTTTGGGACACTGTGAATATTAAATCAGGATGATTTTTGATCAGATGTGGATAAATTCCCATCGATTGTGTCCTGATTTACTCAAAGTAACTGCTGCTCCCGAGCTCTTTTTCAACAGCAAAACAAATTAAAGTTTCAAAAATATGAAGAAGTACAATTTCTTTTTACAATTTTGATTAGGTGAATTATTTAGTAATCAAGAACCTGGAAAACAAATGCTGCATGTTTCTTGATCAGGTACGTTTGCATGTTAAGCTCTTACTGTACATTGTTGAGATGGGCATGGAGGTCATTAAGTGTAAAGAAAGGATTTACAGCTTGTAAATTCACTTGCTTTTAACACTGTCTGACTTTTTCCATATGGTATTTTACTTTAGTGCAGCCTAGCTTCATTGTATAAGCACAGTCAATATCACTGAATGTATTGCTTACTCGGTTTCCTATAAGAAACAAAAACTATCACGTTTAATATGGTAACCATGATCAAGAAGTAGAACAAAGATTCTATGCTAGGATAAACCCCCAAACATCACACACAATCACTGAAACATATCCCTATCCAACACAAATAAAATACATCAGAGTGATTAACAAACCTTTCAAGAACTGATCACTTCAGACACGCTCATATTTGGATTCAGCTCCTGTTAACCTACAGGAAGTGAAAGTTATAGGAACAACTGTTCTCTCTGTGCTTTTTGTAAATGATTAGCAACCTGTGATAAGTAGTAGTACCACCTTTTTCTAAAAACAAAAATACCTTTACTGCACTTGCGGGGTGACATGGTGGTGTAATATTTTTTTGTGTTGAGTTTGCATGTTCTTCCTGTGCTTGCGTGGGTAGTCCAAAGTCCAATGATTAGGAACACGTAACTTAGGCTAAATGGCTGTTCTAAATTGCTCCTAGGTCTGAGTATAAGTGTAAACGGTTCTCTGTGTGTTGGCTCTGCAGTGGTCTGGCAAACTGTTTGCCCAGTGTTGGCTGAAAAGATCCAGCCTCCCTGCAACCCTAGTAAGATTAGGTGGCTTGGGAAATGAGGGAGTGAGTGCTTTCGAGATTTGAGCATTACAAAACAATCCAAGTGTCCCCTGGCTCTCTTCTGTTCTTAGGTTGTGTATGAATTAATGATTGTTTATCGTTTTATTTTATTTTATTTATTTATTTTTTTTTAATGCTTCCTTTGTGACAAGTCTTCACAAAAATGCCCTTTGTAAACAGTGAACCTGGTACACCACCTCATGTCGTGTATGGAATGAGGTGGACATGACATGTTGCAACCCAGCATTTACCAGTGAGACAGAAAAAAAATTGAACAAGGGTCTATTACAGTATTTTCCATCGACATTAAACACATCCACAACTGTCCTAGAAATTTGTTGTTTTATCTTGTTATTTTTTTTAAAGATGGTAATTGATTTTCATAAAAAGAAAAAACCCCACAAGGAATTAAAATTTAATTCCTATCTTAAAAAGTCTGAATATGTGACTCACTAGCCTTTTCTAATCTCAGCCGCTGTCATGGAGAATCCCATGAGAAGCCACAAATATGTTACAGGTGCATAAAATGTGATCTTTGCAAAAGTTTGATAAGAACCTGTAGACAATTATCAGCTGTGTAATACGTTTTAACTGGATTTCGTCTTACATCACCTTCTGGCAAGTGTTATCCTCTGCCCTGAAATATTTAAGCTTCTGTCAGCATAACACAACTCAAAAAATGAGTCTTTCAAAAAATGAGTCCTTCTAATGAAAACCTGTTGAGTGGCAACCTCCTGGCTCTCACCTTGCTGCTTTTGTAGGAGGAAATGACACATCTATCAGCACCCAGTCTGTAACTACTGACAGTTGCAGGTCCCATCAATTATTTAGCTAGAGAGCTGTTTATAGCCAGGCTTCCATCACCACAGATAGCTGTCTTTATTTTCAGGTCTCTGCTTGGAGAAAAAAAAAAAATCAATACGGAGTGACACCTCAACATGCATCAGGTTGTGACTTAACTGAACACAGCATTTCTGTCCCCAGACGAGCAGCTGATGCGTCTGTTCTTACAGAACCTCTGGTCAGACGGTACCATGGAGCCACGAGACTATGTCTTCCCTTTAACACCATGCTTATTGAAGTCATACTTCATAAGCAGACTTATTGTCTGAACATTGTTGTTAGCACGTCCACTTCACAGCTAGAAGGACCTGGGCGTGACTCCCAGCCTCAGGCTTGTGTGGGTTTTCTCCAGGTACTCCGGTTTCCTCCCACAACACAAAGACGTGCAAATGTTTGTGAGTGTGAATGTTTTGTGTGCTCCAGCCTCCCCGCAACCTAGTAGGATTAAGCATCTTAGCAAATGAGTGAGTGATAATAACATTGGATAGGATTTTCATTTGCAATCTTAATTTTATTTAATCTCTCTCTCCCTCTCTCTCTCTCTCTCTCTTTCTCTCTCTCTCTCTCTTTCTCTTTCTCTTCCTCCCACACACCTTGACAGGTACAGTCTACAATACAATTACAAATTCAATAATTAAATGCTCAGATAAATGCAGTATAACAAGCATTGTACAGTTTGTGCAGTACATAGTAATCACACTTTACCTAATTACTAATAACTAAAATGTAATACATGAAATGTGTTTGTACTGGATTGCAATCTACTTTTAACTTTTAAGAGATTTATATTCAGAAAAAAATATCTGAAGATGAAGAAATAATGAAAGGTAACAACAAAAATATGAGAAAACATGAGAATAAATAGGTATGAACATCCCAAAGTTTTGTTCTGGAAAAAATGCTTATAATAATAATATATTTTTATTTTTCCTACTTATTTATTTATTCACAGCAGAATCTCGTTAATATGTGCTTCTTTTAAACGTGTTTTCATTTAATATGTGCCCACCCCTTAGACACCATATTAGAGCAATATGATGGCATTCTGCTTTGATCCATGGCAGTGTTCACACCCGCATACAAGCACATTTTACACCTGCACATCAGCTCTAACACCTGTATACACACCTGCATATACAGCACTACTCACCGGTTTTGACCTCAGACACGTGTATTTTAATAAGATAGTTACCTATTCTAAGCGTTTTTCTTCACACATGGGCATCTTCTTCATACATTTTAGTGTCACATGACCATGTTTACTTTTGAGAATAAGATTTTTCACATGCAAAAATGTGGTCTCACTTATTATGTGTTGAGGTGCAATGGACCCCAACATGTGCATATTAACGAGACTCTACTGTATTTGTAACATTTTTCACCTTACATATCAGGGATTGTTATAATTAATAGCTTCGGAGCATAAGCAACACAGGTGCAGGAGCAAAAATATTAATTTGTAAGATGTACAAAAAATATAAAGGAACAAGGAGACTGAAAGCATGAGACCTCCACTCAGGCTCACAACAAACAGACAAGACTTTTAGGGAAGCGGTTTAAGAGCAGCATGCAGAATTGTGGAACAGCCCGAAGAGCCGACAAGGACAGAAGGAGCACACAGTTCAGAAGCTGGGTGAGGGATGCGAGCCTGGCAGGGCTGTGAGGGAAAACACTACAAGGCAGCACAAACAAATTAACATGAGACAAGCACACAGCAGTGAATGGACAACTAAAAGTAGAATCAAGCTGGCTTACATAGAAAACTTAAAGATCTGATAGCCAGTAAAATACAAGAAGTAATAAAACAGGTACTTAACCTAATGTTGAACCGGTGAGTGCAGGAGAATACAGTGAAAAGTAAATCCTGGGTCAGAATTCGGCAAACTGGATTGGACTGGCAGTGGTAGAGGTGGTGTGGCTGTGACATTTACATTCTATTTGCATAAAATATTGGGTGCACATAGTGGAATAGTGGTTATCACTTCCACCTTACAGCGAGAAGGTTCTGGGTTTGAGGGTTTCCACCTCATGCCTGTAAAGGGTGTGTGTGTGGAGTTTGCATGTATTTCCTGTGCTTGCGTGGGTTTACGCCAGGTGCGCTGGTTTCTCCCATAGCCCAAAGACATGCACATTAGGCGAACGGGCATTTCCAACAATAGTTGTGAGTCTTGGCCAAGGGTCCGCCTTTGCCTGGAGTGGGCTAGGATGGGCTCCAGCCTCCTCGCATCCCTAATAAAAGATAAAGCAGTTTGAAAAATGACATAACATGGCAAGCTATTTTCTAGTTTTAGAAAGCAAGTGAGTGTAGGATTCAGAATTTTTGTATGGCACTGAAAGAGTCTATTCATTACATACATCATAAAATCAACATATTCACATTTAAAATATATTTTTCATGCCAGCAAAAAGGGTGTAGCTAATGCTCCTGTTCCTGTTTTGCGTTGCCACTGAGCCTGGATTGGCACTAGTCCAAAGGGCACATAAATTGATAATTGCCCTGCCACCCTGTGTTCTTGATAATATCACTGCTTTGATGGTGGGGTTACACAGAGTTGGAAGAAGGGTTAATGATATAAAATGTATGAGGGGTTGAATTCATTCATTCATTGATTCAATTTCTGAACCGTTTAATCCTAATTAGGGTCGCGGCAAGGCTGGCACCCATCTCAGTTGAGTTTGGGTGAGGGCGTAGTACACCCTGGACAGCTCACCAGGCCATCGCAGAGGGTTTGAATAATGCTTTCTAAATAGGGCTTTTAAAAGCACATGGGTGATACTGCAGCCATCTTCATCATATCTTTCCCAACAAAAATGTTTCCTAAGGAGGCTTTGCTCCCCACACAAGGAACCAGTATATCACTGCACTGACAGAGGTTAGCCACTTGTAATGAATGGTACGGTTCCACCTTTTGCACTCTCAATAGCTTTGACAATGCAGACAGCAGTTAGAAAGGTCACTAACATGATGTTGCATTGATCTGTTCTAATGTCATACTGTCTACGTGAGATTGGTTTTCACATTCAGCATTTCAAGGATAGTATCAGTTTTCTGCATGACCTTTTTCAAACTGGACGCAAACCCAAAAATGTCACTGGCTTTTCTAAGAGGGCAAGAGACACTGTGAGCGTGTGGTATCCTCTTCATGTGGTGATAAAAACTCATAATGCATCACACCTGGGAAAATATAAGTAATCTACTGACAATCCTTTGAGAAACATGAATGTGGCAGTTAGCATCAATTCAGAACATTTTACAGATTCTAAAAATGGTTAATGATTTTGTACTGTGGTAGTAGTTCCAGTCTTTACAGTACAGGATGCAGTCATTTTATCCTCAAACACCCAAAATTGTCTGGGAATTAGCCCTTTCGAAGGAAGCCCATATTGAAAGTCTGCAAGTGGTTTATGAAACCTCTCCATATCGATCTTCCAGCAATAGATAAAGTGTTAGAGGCAGACAGCTTCACAGGTGTGTTTACTTATTACCACTCATCCACCATTACAGCCTTGAACAGTTTATGTCCGCTTATAATCAGGGATAGCTAATCTCTAAGAAGTCACTGCACAGATTTGAGTCTTTTGGAACATTAGGGAGTTTCGGGTTTTCTTTGCCCAGGTCAAGGCTTTGATCATGGCTTTACTCGTTCTAACTGATGCAACATTTGGTTCTTAGAAACTTGATAATTTCTTGTTTAAGACACTGACTTGATGTTGGTATGGTAGCATGAAACAAAGTTCACATCAGTGTTCATCCATGCAAAAAGGCCTTGCGGTGTGTGTGACAGGTGGCCCTCACGTCATCCATGATAACACTGTCTAGCAAGGATGATCAAGCTGGTTCTCGACAAGTGCCTCAACTAGGGGATGCACAGACCCACTGGAATACTTGATCTGACATGGACAATGGGGCATAGGTTTTGTGGATAGGATCCTAACAGGTCAAGACTTTGCCTCGAGCACAGGTAATGTCATCAATATCATCCACTGAACGTTTAACCACTATGCATGATTTATTTATGATTTATTTATGATTTATTATGCTAGGATGGGGACAATTGAATTCTCTGGAGAAAGCTTTGTACTGAGGTTCTTATGATCCATGAAAATAAGTATTAGATGTTCAGGAGGGTGATACGGGCACCTGCAAGATTGACGGCTTAACTTCACAGATATATATCTGTGTACAGATCACAGGTGGTACGGTTGGGCAGCCATGTCTCAACCTCTATCACCATCAGCACGGAAGCCCCCCAGGGCTGTGTTCTGAGCCCCCTGCTGTACTCTTTATACACCTTCGACTGTGTAGCCACTTCCAGCTCAACCGACATCATTAAGTTTGCGGACGACACTGTGGTGGTGGGCCTGATCTCAAACAATGATGAGACGGCCTACCTAGAGGAGGTCAGAAACCTGGAATTATGGTGCCAGGACAACAATCTCCTCCTGAACGTCAGCAAGACTAAGGAGCTGATAGTGGACTTTAGTACCAAGCAGGAGAGGAATTACCAGCCCCTGATTATCAACGGGACCCCAGTGGAGAGAGTGGACAATTTCTAGTACATAGGTGTTTACATCACGCAGGACCTGACATGGTCCTATCATGTTAACACCCTGGTGAAGAAGGCCCGACAGCGTCTCTTTCATCTTAGACGCCTGAAACACTTTAAAGTGCATTTTAAAATAAAAACTAAAAACCTGCACTATTGAGAGCATCCTGACTGGAAGTATCACAGTCTGGTTTGGAAACAGCACCAAACAGGACAGGCATGCTCTCCAGAGGGTGGTGTGATCAGCAGAGCATACCATCTGTATCGAGCTTCCTGACCTGGACACTATATATACATCAAGCAGTGCTGGACCAAAGCTAGTAAGATAATGAAGGACCCAAGCCATCCCAACAATGAACTCTTCACTCCGTTATGGTCAGGGAAATGTTTCCATTCCTTGAAAGCAAACACTGAGTGAATGAGGAGGAGCTTCATCCAGCAGGCCGTTCGGGCCCTGAACCAGAACATTTCAAATTTTAGGACAGTCATACTAAGCATTTCACTACATATTGTACTGTAAGTGTACGGTCCCTGCCAGTTGGTTGAGCCAGACAGGCCCGTGTAAGTTGCATTCGTACATGCATGCGTTGTGGGAAAGAAATCTTATACTCACCTTATATTTAGCATAAAATTAACATTATAACATGCATTGCTTGATTTAGTACTAAGAGAGTGAATCTGGCTCAAATGGCACTAAAACGCTTGAATATCAATGATATAGCAAAGGGCGGTTTTACTGGGTAATAATGAGACAGCAATACTCAGTTATCACTGTGTAACAATGAAACAGCAGTTCTAGGTTTTGAGGCCATGCTGAACCACAATGAGTCAGCAGTTTAGGTATCAAAACATGCAACTGAGCCAAAATGCAGAAGAGCAAAGGGGAAGTAGCTTAAGTAACAGATCATAGGAACATAGAACTATTAACCTTTGGCCTTAGTGTACTTATGAAATAAACACACTGGAGACTAGAGAAAAGATAAAAGAAGGTTTATTAAAAAAGTTACAGATCAGCCAGCCTGTCCAAAGGAATAATGGGAACACCGACATCAGTAGTGGAAGAAGGAGCGTCCTCAGTAGCTGGGAACGTGGGGGTGTAGTCAGAATTGTAATCAGGGGAACCAAAATACTTCATAGGGGAAGGCTCCAGGGAGGAATACTATGGAGAATGCAGTGGGATGAAGGGCGAGTCTGGAGGAGACTCTGGCTAGGGAGAAAAATACCAATAGCGCACCTGGGTTGACTCAGGTCTTAGGCTCAGTTTGAGTAGATTGATCTTGAGTGGTAACTGGAGGCTGGAAGGAACAAAAGGACCTGGATTGAGACCCAGGAGATCCAGACGGGAACCAGGTGGCGACGAACTGACTGAGCTGGAAACAATGGGAAGAGAAAAGATATGTGTCATGTGACTTTGTGATTTAATCAACATATCTAATCTGTAATATATAACTTAGCAATCAAATATAATACTGAAAACACTGAGGCCTAAGAACCCATGACATGCATTTAGGAAAACTAATAAGATTAACATTGGTACATTAAGGGCTAAGATAAAACTTTAAGACAGCAATTATATGAAATAGCTTGTTAACAGGTTTGCAAATAAAATGAAGAATAAATTAAAAGGTACTTACACATGTTGAGTGAATCAGAAAAGTAGCGTGCAGTATATTCTTCAACTGCAAAATAATGTGGACATCTTTATTTGTGGGTTAAGAAAAGATCATTGAGAAGCTGCCAGCAATGCAGTCAATGAAACTGATGACGAAGTTAAGTGATTTGTTCATGGAGGTAAATGCATGCCTGGACAAGCTTGGACTGAAATGAGACAGACTGGTTGGTATTACAACGAATGGTTTTGCAAATCTAATGGGGGAAAGCGTTCGACTTTTAAGATAAAGTGACTGAAATCAAACCTGGAATGAAAATGGTACGCTTACATTGTGTCATACATCAGAATGTGTTGTGTATGTCAGTGCTAAAACTTAAGTTCAACTCTAAGTTCAAGCAAGGAGTTTGTGATGGACAAACCGTAATGAGCACATAGTCCAAAAACGAAACACCATTCGTGTTAAGATAGGAGAGGCCATACCTACCAAACAGGTAGGTATGGTCACACTGTCATTGCCCACATGGGTGTTAAAGCCTACCAGGAGGCCAAAGGTGCTGCCTTATTTTACATATGTGTTGGTCTAATTGGGTGATATTTTTCCTATTTTTGGTCATTCATAAATCTTATCCAAATTGCTGATAAAAGTCAGGTGCATCTGGTGCCACTAGATGTGCTGTGTGTTCTGGACCCATGCTCAGTGGAAAGCCAATGGCCTGCTTGGTCTGACTGAGTGGTATCTGTTGAATTTTTGGTCAGTGCAATAATTTCACATATCACGTACTAGAAACAATTAAAATTGATGAATAAATTGATTTATCTGTGTCATCAAACAGCAGAAAAACATGGGGGGCTGAGATATATGACCATGTAAAGTTTTGGTTCAATTTTGATGGTGGACTGCAGTGGGAAGTAGTTGACCCCATGTCTTAGTTCTAATATGAATGCATAAAATCATGTGAAAATGTTGTTAGGTGTCCCACACTCCTTGGGAAAATACAAGAAGTGATTCACCTCAGTGCTGTTGTGCTTTCCTGATTTGAAGTGCTCAGTCTCAAATTTTATAAATAATATTTGTAAATAATTATTAAACCATTTTATTCAGAGTAAAGTTTTTTATACATTAAGTTCATTTTATACATTCGCCATCAGTATATATAATTAATAATGTAATCATATTTCCTCCATTTGAAGACATTTGTAAAGCTATAAAAAAAAAGTATATAAAAGTATATAAAGTATTAAAAAAAAAAAATTAAGATTGACCGGTTTTGCTGACTTACCTCATCATCATCATCATCATCTTCTGCTTATTCGGGGCCAGGTCGAGGAGGCAGCAGTCTAAGCAGGGATGCCCAGACTTCCTTTACCCCAGACACTTCCTCCAGCTCTTCCGGGGGGGACCCCAAGGCGTTCCCAGGCCTGCCGAGAGACATAGTCTCTCTAGCGTGTCCTAGGTCTTCCCCGGGGTCGCTTGTATTTGCGATCTTGGAAAATGCAGCCGGAGATTAAATGAAACGACAACAAAGTCAATCATCGGCCTCCGGCCTAGGGTGTCCTGGTGAACGTGCACTTATGGACACCCTTATGCCCGAACATGGTGTTTGTTATGGACAAACTATGACAAGCACAGAAGTCCAATAACGAAACACCACTCAGGTTCAGATCAGGGAGGCTGTTCCTCCCGATCACACCCCTCCAGGTATCATTGTCATCACCCACATGAGCGTTGAAGTCCCCCAGTAGAACAATGGAGTCCCCAGTCGAAGCACTGTCAAGTACCCCTTCCAGGGACTCCAAGAAGGCCGGGTACTCCTTACTGCCATTTGGCCCGTAGGCACAAACAGTAAGGGACCTACCCTCAACCCGAAGGCGCAGGAAAGCAACCCTCTCGTTCACCGGGGTAAACTCCAACACATGGCGGCTGAGCTGGGGAGCTACGAGCAAGCCCACATCAGCACGCCGCCGCTCACCCTGGTCGACTCCAGAGTAGTGGAGGGTCCAGCCCCTCTCAAGGAGCTGGGTTCCAGAGACCAAGCTATGCGTGGAGGTGAGGCCAACTATCTCTAGCCGATACTTCTCAACCTCCCGCACAAGCTCAGGCTCCTTTCCCCCCAGTGAGGTGACATTCCATGTCCCTATTGCCAGAGGTTTGGTCCCGGGTTTGGGTCGCCAAGGCCCCCCGCCGCGACTGCTACCCAAACCACATTGCACTGGCCCCTTATGGACCTTCCTGCGGGTGGTGGGCCTACTGGAAGGCGGGCCCACGTCACCGTTTCGGGCTGAGCCCGG
>JBCNYG010000010.1:759808-785471 GCA_039654305.1 Porochilus rendahli | reverse complement strand
ATAGATAGATAGATAGATAGATAGATAGATAGATAGATAGATAGATAGATAGATAGATAGATAGATAGATACTTAATTAATCCCAGAGGAATGACAAGAAAACTCAGTGTTTACCTTTTCTGCTTTCACGTCAGACCGTAGATGGGACATGCAGAGGAAACGTATTTATTTATTTATTTCCTCCAGGGCTGAAGTTGAACTCTAGATTTAAACCTGCCCTCAGTCAGCAGTGAAGAAGGAGAACACACAGACTTCTTGATGTTGAGGAGCGGTAGGATTTAGTGAAATGCCCTGAACGTCACTCAACATTCACTACTGCTAAAACTTCACTTGCCGCACTTTCTCAGTGCTCCCATCAGAGAGCACAGCCGCAGATAGCTGTCATACTGGCCGCTGATAGCTATGGCATTGTCAGGACTCAGTGTAATAGCTTCTTCCACATTCTATTTGACCTGATTCTCATTCTTCCACAAGAAAACTTTGAACTTTGTTGTCTTAACATTTACGTTTGGTGTGAGAAAGGCCTTCTTGGGCAGGGTCTGGTATTTGAGCACATCATTCATTCTTTATTCAGTAAGCACTAGTCACTTCATTCATTCATTTGCCGAACTGCTTCATCCTACTAGGGTCACGAGGAGGCTGGAGTCTATCTCAGCCAACTCTGAACGAAGGTAAGGGACACCCTGAACAACTCAGTCTATCACAGGGCCAACACACACACACACATACACACACAGAACCATTCTCATCTTGGGTCAGTTTTGAACAGCCAATCAGACTAATGTGCATGAGTGTGGGAGAAAATTGGAGTGCCCAAAGTAAACCCATGCAAGCACGAGGAGAACGTGCAACTTCCACACAGAAACGCCCTCGCCGAGCCCAGGAACATCTTACTGTTAGGCGGATGACTTGAAGATCTCATTTCCAGCTGAATCCAGGACTCTAACAAATAGCTGTTAAATAATCCACTCGTTGTAATTATTTATAAATAACCTGCAGATTTCTTATTTTGGTTAAGTTGTTCAGTAGTCAAATGGGCAACTTGTTTTGTATTTTGGAAATCCAGCGGCTTAAATCCACCATGCGCTACCTCATGTGGACACAAGGTGGTGCTGTGTATACAGTTATTTTAGCAATATTGTAATAATAATAACAATAATAATAATAATAATAATATTAATAATATTAATAATAACATGGTAGGTCCTGGGTTCAACTCCCAGACCTGGTGAGGTTGTTTCTGTGTAAAGTTTGCATGTACGTCCTGTGCTTGTATGGGTTTCATCTGGGTACTCCGGTTTCCTCCAACACCCCAAAGACATGCACATCAGGCTAGCTGACTGTTCCAATTTGCACCTACGTGTGAGTGTGAATGGTGGACCAGTGATTGACTAGCAAGCTGTTCACGGTGTACCCCTCCTAAGAGTAAGGCTGAGAGCGGTTCAGTAAATGAATGAATGAATGAATAACAAGAGTACAAACATATGACATACAATAAAACCCATACACTTTTACAACATATAAATTATGGGCAAAATCAAGTTCAGTGTCAGAGTAAAACAGTTTGCCGTAAATAGCAATTTAGCCTATTGCACATTCAGGGAAACACTTTGGTGCACAACGTCAATGATTTTGAGGCTGAAACTTTATGATGTGTTGGAAGGCAGGAGAAAGTTTGAAAACTGTTCTGCGGAGGTTCCGCCTCACTCTTGTACACGTCGAGAAGTCTATGGAGCAGGGAGTCCTTTCTGAGTACTGAACACATGACAACAAAGTGCTATTGCATCATGAAATATTAACATGTGGGCTTATTGTATTGCGCTAGGCAAATGATTACTGTACGTATGCTTATTTTAGTAGGTGGAAGTAGATTGTGGTTTGATAAGAGATCTTTAATTTAATTTAAAGATTCATAAAATCTTTATTTGGGAATGAAGTTCAAATTATAGACATGCTCCTGTGCCTTTTCTGTTGTTTACTGCCATTTTATTTGTGAAGGAGAGACTCACTGTTTTATCATTCGTAGGCTGGAGCCTATCTCAGCCGACACTGGCCGAAGGAGGGGTACAGTCTGAACAGCTCACCAGATCATCGCAGGGCCAACCCACACACACACACAAAACCGTTCACATTCACATATACACCTAGGAGCCAGTTAGCCTAATTTTAATGTCTTTGGACTGTTGGAGGAAACCGGACTACCCGGAGGGAACCCATGCAAGCTCAGGGCAAATATGCGAACTCCGCACAAAAACGTCCTAGCCTGGGAAACGACCTCAGGACGTGCTAACCACTGTCCCACCATGCCGCCCATGTATAAAGCAAATTTCCATTTTCTTTAAGTTTTCCACTCTTCTGATGTCGTTTAACCCCAAGGTGCATGTTTTGTTTGTTTGTTTGTTTGTTTGTCAGTCTCTGTTATGTATGACATGTATATCATGACAAGCCCAGGCCAGTTCCTAATTGCTCGAATGCAAGTGGGATGGGTGTGTTAGCAAGGTTTTTTCAGGGCTAGGTTTGGGAACACATTGGCCAAACGTGAATGAAGGTAAGTGGCGCCCCCTAGCGATCACACCAGAAACCTCGCTTCACGTTTTTCTCTTGAATGAAGCTCCTCCTCTGTAGTGTAGGAGATCATCAGTGTAAAGTGTGGATCCGTGTCCGAGATGAGCCTTCACTCAGGGGGCTAGACCACGAGCGTGAGACAGCCGAGCGATCCCCTAAGTGACGGAGACACACAGGCAGACAGACAGAAAGAGAAGACGGACACAGCTCGAGCCGCGAGCCGGGAGAGGAGGCGATGATGGCGGCGGCCATAGAGAGAGGAGGGGTCCGGGCCGCCTTCATGAATCCAGGCACGGGAGGCGTCGGTGTCGGCGTCGGTGTCGGTGTCGGCGTCGGTGGTCTCGCACCGGGGGTCGGGCTCGCTGCTCCCGGAGTCATGTCCGGAGCTGGAGCTGCATCCTCCGGCTCTTCGGGTCCCGTTCCTGTTCCTATGAACCTTTTTGCGACGTGGGAGATCGACCGATCCTCTCCGAGCTGCGTTCCGAGGTACCGGAGCCCGTCTATTGTTTCGGGGACGTGATTGCAGCTTTTTTAAACAATGCTTTCTGGGTCCCTCCTACAGTATGCATGCAGAGCTGCAGGTTATGATCAGACATAAGGATAAGTCACGGTATGATCCCTGATTGACAAAATGCGTAATCTGTGATGTGTTCCAGACGCTGCGTATTTTATTCTGGTGGGATTTAATCTGATGGCACTGATGTCTCCGGGCTGTTGCGTGTGATCAGCAGTTCTACCGTGGAGTCGCGTGCCTTTGATTTATCTGTTTATTTGTTTATTATTATGGTTCGCACCAGCAAACAAGTTAAAGAGCTCGTCCATGATATCAACTAAACCCCTAACTCTACTTTAAAACCCACCCCTTATACTCCTGGGTAGAGTTTTGATATGTTCTTAGTTCTATTGCCAGTGCATCATTTAGTTGTGTGAGTTTTTCCTCCCTGTCCAGTGTGGGACCTGGGGTCTGATGTGACCTATATTCCGCGCGCCATCGCCCTTTAGTTGAGTCGCACTTCACTCTGCCGAGCCTCTGATAACGGATCGTCTTCTTTCAAGCCTTTTCAAACCCCCCCCAGCAGTCGCATACACACTCGGCCACGACCAAAAAAACATGTTTAAATGCAGTAAATAGGCTAAAACAGAGGCTAAGGGTGTTGGATCAGAAGTGGCTGTGCGCGTTTAGAATAAAGGGGTGAGTTTGGAATCAGTGGACTTACATTTTCAGCTTAGTTCAGCTAAGTAGCTTAAATTGATTCCATTCTCTTCCCAGCAATATTCACTCCACTCTTTCACTCACTCGTCTGCACGATTCGCTTAAGCCTTGAGTGGAGCCTATCTCAGGCGACACTGGTTGAAACCGGGGTGCACCCAGACCATCACCGAGTCAACACGCACAACCAGTCACATCCACACCAAGGGGCCAGTAAGCTTTATGTGAATGTTTGTAGACTGTCGGAGGAGAACATCCAAAAGATTCATGCAAGCATTGGGTGAAGATGCAAACTCTACACAGAAACTCCATTTTCAAGCCCGGGACTCGAGCCTTCTTGCTGAGTAATAAGAAGCAATGACAGCTCATTTTTTCTCATCAGTTTTGAAACCATTTTGCCCTGCACCAGGTGCGATGATATCAGGTAACACGTCGACATGTCCTCCTTTTTGATTGATTACTCCAGAGGTATCCTGTCAGGTGGCACGGTGGCGCAGTTGCCAGCATGTTCGCCTCACGGCAAGAAGGCCAGGGTTCGATTTCCAGGCTTGGGGCGTTTCTCTGTGGGGTTTGCATGTTCTCCCCATGCTTGCCTGGGTTTCTACTGTGTACTACGGTTTCCTCTGACAGTCCAAAAGCATGCACAGTAGGCTGATTGGCTGTTCCAAATTGCCCCTAGGTGCAAGAGAGTAAGTGTGAATGGTTGCATGTGTGTTGGCCTTGCATTGGCCTGGCAAGCTTTTCAGGATGTTCTCCGCCTTCGCCCAGAGTCGGCTGAGACAGGTGCCAGCCTCCCTGCGACCCTAATTAGCAAATAGCGGCTTAGAAATTGAAAGAATGAATGAAGGTATCCAGTGTCAAACTTTGCAACCTGGTTGTTGTTGTTGGGGACAGCGGCCTCTAAAAGCCCTACCCCTCTGTTATTAGCAATCGGAATCACATGAAATTCGGCAGACTTGTTGTTGTGGATGATTACTAGAAGTCCATGGAGCCAACATCCATCTGCTCCTTGATGCACGGACAGAACAAAAAAAATTGGGCAAAATATACTATACAACAATGCCATTAATTCTGCAGGGTCGGGTTTTTCACTTTACCACCTGGATTCAGAATAATGTCATGACAGTCTTGAAATTTCAAAGTTCTTCCAACCAGAATCGGTAGAAACTTTACAGGCTTATACAACATGATCTGATGAACAATTCTATGGAGACGAGAAATGGAATTATTGGCAACATCACCTATGTAGCCGGATCCGAATGTGTCCGAGATATACCTATACCTATATATATATGTATGTATGTATGTAGCTCAGTCAATCTTGTTTTCTTGAAATCCTATGCCTTATTTTGTTTCTGAACACTTGATTTCAGACTTTTGCACATTCTATGAATCAGCGTTGCACTGCCAAGTTATCCTGCATTCGGAAATTCGTTCCTCTGGTCACGTAATCTTGTTATTTTTATTGTAAACAGGTGCAGAACCCAAACAAGATATAAAGCAGGTGATTAAGAGATACTAAGCCTGTGAGCTGGGGTGGGTTCACTGCGAAACGTTTTTTATTCAGCCAGAACGAACTGATAATGGAAGATAAAACAAACAGACTATTCACTAGTGAATATGCACCTTTACTTTTTAACCAAAAATAATTAGGGGTGGAGTTTGCATGTTCTTCCACCCTGCTTGCGTGAGTTTCCTGCAAGTACTCTGGGTTCCTCCCACAGTCCAAGACTGAATGGCTCTTCTAGATTGCCTGTAGGTATGAGTGTGAGTGTAAATGATTGTGGGTGTGCTGGCACTGCAATGGTTTGGGGAGCCATTCTGGGGACGTGTCCCGGCTTCGCCCGGCGTTCGGATTTAATTCTCATCAACAAGATTTATTATATGTAGTGTTATCATGAAGTGGTAATACTAACACAAATCCAAATATTCAAGAGATGCCTATAAGGCCCTTATAAAGCATGCATTACATGGTAATAATCTCCATCACTAAGTTAGTGCAGGTCTTGTAATAGTAGGCCAGCGGTTTTCGATTATTGCATACAGATGTCATATTTCACTCCAGCCAGCTATGTCCTGATGCACTCCCATTTTCCTCTTTAATAGAAAACGAAAATCCCCACTTTGGCTGTTTACACATAAATCAGCATTCATAGCACTCAAGGCATTTTTACAGCACTGAGACTGAGAATACCTAAACAATGCACTCATGCATCCTCTGTTGGTTAGAAATGTTGCATCTAGACGGATGCAGTAACATTGGCCGCAACCACAACTCATTTGCGCACGCTTTCACATGGCATGCATAGACAGTCTGAGAGAATGTGGGAGGGCCCCGAAGCGCAGATTCTCAGAAATAAGAGACACTTTATACTCAGGAATAGCAGGAATGGGGACAGCTGAGCACTTTGCATCTGCAGAACGAAGGTCTGAAAACTGTGTTGCTGGTGCAGTGTTTGCCAAGCGAGGTGAACCACGATCCTCAGATGCTATCTGTGCATACTTGGAGAACCGTGCAACACCAGTGACGCACGTCAGAACCCCAGGGATTCATCTGTATGAGTAAGTGAGGTTAAGTCGGATGGAACGCAGGAATGCATGCCATCTCAGCATATCATGAAAAAAAAAGACACAAGCAGTGAAGACTCTTGCAGTGTTGCATTTGGAATCAAGTAGAGAGATGGTACTCCAGGCCAGCTACGGTTGGCGGTGAAGCCCACTTGTCACCTTCTTGTTGTTTTTGGCCATGCTGGTCAGCAAAGCTGACTCTAAACAGCTATAAGGGCAACCTTGCACCGTGTTGGGCTCCAGTGGGATGACCTTGGGCTCAGGGGACACATTTGTAAGTTTGTCCCAGATGTGTCACTTGTAGTGTACGGACCAGTGAGGAATTTGTGAAGCATTTCAAGATATCCAGTATTGCCAGTGCACCAGCTGCATTATTATTTAGTTAAATTTCAAAGTAAAGTGCAAATAAGCTTTTTGCTTAAAAACTAGACGTGAATGTCTCATTAATTATAATTAAGAAATCCCAGAACGGAGTGCTGTGTTATTACTCACCAGCCACATCATGTGGTTTGCAAAACCACAAATTTCCCATGAGGCATGTTATATAAATAAATTATATATATATATATGCTGATATAACATATATATATATCAGAGTAAAAGAATATAAGGATAAGACCTCTAAACAACAAAGCGTCTCTTCTGTTTGGTGTTTTCGGATTTTGCTGTGGGTTTTCCCTCTATTGCACTGCCAGTCGTAGGCAGCCTCATGTTGGTTGTGTGTTGACCTCAGCACCCCACCATTTTCAGCAGGAAGAAAAATCACTTTGTGAACACCGCCAGTAATAGATCAGGGCTTCCAGTGATTAAACAGGTTGCCTAGATCACCTTGGCTAGAAAATAGCACGTCAATTATTCACGCCGTTTCATTGGACTTTAATTGGTTTGGGACGCCGTGTACAGCCATTATTTTTGACGGAGTAATGTTGCCTGGGGAAATGGTTTCCTGGCCAATTAGTCTTTTAGGAGCTCCATGTTTTCGGTCCTTATCTGAGTGTATCTCTGCTACCTGTAATTGTCTCTGTCTAGTGTCAAGGCTTTCATGGGCTGTCAGTGTTTGAACAAGGCTTCACCCTGTTGTCGCTCTCTCCCTTTTTTACCACTCCCAAATGGACTGGTTTTGTTTGGTCTTGTTTAAGTAGCTATCTGGTGGGGAGGTAATGTTTCAGATTGAAAAGCACCAAGGGAGCATTTCAGGGTTTTTTTTTTTTTGCTGTTCATCAGCCTATGCATTGCCCTGGTGATGTTTGATGACCTGACTCACCGACTTTACAAAAATCAATAACTCTCCTGTTATTGTCTCCTGAGCATCAGTGAGAAGAAAACAAAACCACTGCAATCCTGTTTTTATGGAAATAGTCGTCTAATTATATATTTTTGGAAATATCTTTGCCAAAAATAAGGAATAAAGGATTTTCCTTTAATAGAAGGAAAAAACTGGGCATGGTAGTGGTTAGCATGTCTGCCTCACCGCATGAAAGTCCTGGGTTTGACTCCACGACTTGGGCGTTACTCTCTGTACTTGCATGGGTTTCCTCCAGGTACTTCAGTTTCCTCCTACAGTCCTGCATCAGGCTAATAGGCTGTCCCAAATTGCTCCTAGGTGTAGATGTGAGTGTGAATGGTTGTGTGTATGTTTGTTGGCCCTGTGATGGTCTGGTGGTGTCGGCTGAGATAGGCTCCAGGCTCCCTGCGACCAAAGTAGATTAAATGATTGAGTGAGCTTGAATGAGCATTATTATAACAACTTTCTGATATAATAATTATACGTATTAATTGTTAATAATTATTCAATACAGTGAAACTAAGAGGCACCATACTTATTTATTTATGAATGTGTCACCATGATACAGTAGATATCCTTGCGCAGTAATGGATGAGTATCTGAAAAGAAATGAAAATTGAAATACATAACAAAAGCAAAACACACACACAGCTGAAGTCGAGTATATAACATCAACAGTATAAACTGTATGTTCTGAATACAGCATCGTGTATGTCATTGAAGCCATGCAATTTAAAGTAACTCAAGTGCCTGAAGTGTATATTTTAATATCTTTCTTGAAGACAATTGCTTGCGTGGGTTTCTTCTGGGCACTCCAGTTTCCTCCCACAATCCAAATACATGGACAATAGGCTAACTGGCCGTTTCAAGCTGCCCGTAGGTGTGAGTGTGAATGGTAGCACGTGTGTTGTCCTGTGATGGATTGGTGAGTTGTTCAGGGTGTACCGTGCTTTTACCCAGACTCTGGCCCTGAGATTTTGGCCCCAGCCTCCCCACGAACAATTAAGTGGTTCAGCAAAGAATGAATGAATGAATTAGCATGCTAATGTTAACTGAAATATAACCAACAGCACACACTGCTCACTAGCCAGGTTAGTGTCAGGCCACACCGGACTCGCTTCCTGACTCCCACGCTAATCGTTCCCATTCTCCTGAGTTCTGATGACCTGCACCTGCACCTTGTTTCCCACGCTAATCAGCCCCCCTCTGTCTACCTCAGTCAAACTCAGTCGAACTGGCGTCGTGCCTCGTTCGAGCTGCGCGCTGAACTGCTACTCAGGCTAGCGTTTGACTCAGTCCGAGCTATGCCGGCTAAACTCCGTCAGCAACCATCTATTCCCTCTTACACATCCGAGCGAATTAGTCTACAAGTATCTTTGGTTTTCGTTGTTCCTCACGTCCTGGGCACTTCCTGGTTTCGTTATTCTTTCTGTTTTGTTTCGCCCCTCGAGGCAGGTTTCTTTTAGTTGTGTTTTGGTGGCTCATGGATCGCGAGTTATTTTGTCATTAATAAAATCACATTGTTTATTTTCAATTCTTTGGTATCATTGGGTCATTTATAACTGTTAACCTGTCACACAACTGGACAGTATTAGAAATTTAGCTTGGCAGTTTATCCATGTGGGTTTTTCTCCAGGTTCGCTGATTTCCTTCAAATAGGGAAGTAGATGGATTCTAGCTCACTTGTTTGCAGAACCGCTTAATCCTATTAAGGTTACGGGGAGGCTAGAAAGGAAAATTGCTTGGAAAGGGCGGGATAAGGGAGGGGCATTCAGATGGTTGCAATCAACCGAGTCACATATAGTGGACCTTTAACACATCTGTATTACCCACTTACTCATTTGCTGAACCGCTTAATCTTTCTAGGGTCATGAGACGCTGGAGTCTTTCTCAGCCGACACTTGGTGAGGGCAGGGTGAACGCTATACAGCTTGCCAGACCATTGCAGGGACAATACACCACCAGCACAGAACCACTCACACCTAATTGCAATTTGGAACAGCCATTTAGCGTAATGTGCATGTCGTGGTACTGTCGGAGGAAACTGGAGTACCTGGAGGAAACCCACACAAGAACGGGGAGAACATGCAAACTCTTACGGAAATTTTGAGTCCGGCTCACCACCTGGGAATCCAGGATCTTTGCTGTGAGGCGGACGTGCTGACCACCAGTAGGTTGACTTGTTATGTTAGTTTATCCCAAAGTGTGCTTGAGGGGGTGAACTTCAATGTGTCTGGTTTGATGAACAAATGTCCCATCAGTGGTTTATTCCCCAAAATAGCCTCTTTATTCAATGACCAAGATAAAGCGGCTACAGAAGATGAATTAATAATGAATGAACAAGCACACGTTGATCTGCGACAAAACAAAGCAATGCCCCGCAATCAGACTCTTAACCTTTGGGTTACAGGTTCATCTTTAGTTTGTCTGGCGGACTGCTTGGCATGTCTAAATGGAGCAACACTATCCTATTAGCTCACCATAAGGATGGAGGAGCTTACTGGATCGCAAGCTATTTAATTTTGGAAGTGTGATTAAGGTTTGGATTTCCCCATCAGTGTCAGAAGATTTGATGTCTCTTTTTTTTTCCACTGCAGACTTTGAGCTCATCTTCAGGCTTAAAGTGAATGTCTTGAAAATCTACACAGACATACAGCACTGTGCAAAAGTCACGATTCTCTTGTGAAGAAATGCGGTAGAGTGACTTATTTTCACCGAGGGCCACGTCACTAAATTTAAAGCTGATCGAGGGCCAGATACTCACGGAACATCTACTCTAAAAGAGAAAATGATTCGTTTATCCTCTTTTCCTTTATTTGTTTGCATTTTCTGACAACGTTTAACAGCAACAAGCTAGCATGCAATCTTTCTTGAGTCATGAATGACTAGCTATATACTTGAAATAGGATGCTGCCTCCTAGTGTAAGGACGATGAATTAGGTTTCATGGTAATGGTCGATGCAAAGAATGTACGATAATCATATTCTTTAGAAGCTCTTGCCGGCCACAAAAAATGAGTTAGCGGGCGTTGAGTTGATAACGAGGCTGTAGAGCAAAGATGCCTTAAAAACGTAATAAAACGGAATGTTCACATACACTCTAGTTACATTAAATTTATCCTGTATGATAGTATAGAGCCAGGCTATAAATAAGCTATTTCAACTAGTTCAAATTAGTTCAAATTATTCGCATTAACTGATTTATATAACACATGGTAACAAGAAGTGCGCTACACAGATTCGCTAGATTGTTAAAATGTTATGAATGTTGGTAGAATTTACAGGTGCGTGGTTTTGCGTGACATAGGTAACGTGCAACTTTTTAGAAAACTTCATGACAACCACAATGTTTTCTTGTTCATTTAACTAACGTACGATTAGTTGTAAAAGTAGCAAACAACTAATTTAATTTTAATTTAAGGTTAACATTTTCCCTCTAGTAAGCAGTAGCAGTTGTCGAGGGTGGTCCATCACCGTGGAAGTGCACACGCTACCTATGTAAATATAAAGGGCCCAGTCTAAGCTTAACAACACAATAATTCATACTTACAAAACATTATATTCATTCATTTTCTGAGCCGCTTATTCCTAATTAGGGTCTCGGGGAGGTTGGCGCCCATCTCAGCCGACTCTGGGCGAGGGCAGAGTACACCCTGGACAGCTCGCCAGGCCATCGCAGGGCTGAGTGTAAGTTTAATGGGAAAAATGTTTTATGATCAATTTGTTTTTTCTATAGAAAGTTTAGATTTAAGATGTATGATTTCCTAGATTACAAGAGAAAAAAATATTATTGACTAGTTTGTGGCATTTAACTTCATATTAGTGCAAATTTGTCTTAAGCAAAATATCACGTACTCACATTCCTCTGTGGCTTGCGAAAGAGAATGTTTACTTAATTGCACATTTGAAATGCAAGCCAGATGTCAGAGAGATACTAATGAGACCACTGATTGTTACACTGTATTGCTTTGGATTGGTGATGTGTGCAAATGACAGCGACAGCAATGGCAGATGATGCTAGTTTCCCAAGTATGTTGATCTAGGGGGTTTCAGTGAGGTGAAACCCTCAATGGTACCGCCCAGAAATTAGAAATCACATTATCTGACAAAATATTCAATTCTCTATAAACAAAATAAATAAATAGGAAATGCTGCTTAAAATGCAGAAAGAAAAGAGCAAAAATATATATTCATTCATATCAGACAGCTGATGGCGATGCTGTATAGTGCAATAAAAGTGATTCAGTAATGATAAGTGTAATAAAAGTTACATGATGGCAATGCTGTATAGTGCGATAAAAGTGATTTAGTGATGATTAGTGTAATAAAAGTAACATGTTACTGACCACAAGGTAATAACATTTATATCTAGCTCATAATAACTGTCTAAGTGTCCAAAATTTCTCAAAGGTAAGACAGCCTGGGACGGAAATACAAATGTTTCGTGGAGGTTTATTGCATCTGTTTTCTCCAACCAAGAAAACACATAAAATGTTGAATGTTTCTGTTAATAAGGCTTAGTTTTGTCTTGATCCCACTGGTGCATTACAGAGCAGGCAGGAGCAGTGCCATGACACCACAGCCAATTATGTTTGTTGGATGACTTCAATATCATCGTTTTATTAGAGAGATATAATTTGCGGTATGGATCCACAGTCAGTGTAATAGCGCTTTTGCCTTGCAGGTTATTTCTGTGCTTTTAGATAAGGCATCTGTATAAATCACATCCATTGTTAGGCTTATTCAACAAGAAGACAAAAAGTCTATCGAGATGCCACAACAGTACTCACATGCAGGGCTGTTTTTTAATGAGCAGAGGTGAGAACCAAGATTTCATTGCAACAACATATACTACCTTTTTCTGAATATGACATTTTTTCGGGTACTGTGAAATATATATTTTTTTCTTTGTTCCTCCTGTGGTCGTCCTTAAGCAACAAAATATAAGGATGAGAGTACGTCAGGGTTACAAACTATTCTAGAAATATTTTCTTTGAGGTAATGCTTTGCTTCTCACTACCACACAGTTTCTCTGTAACTTGTTGAAAGTCAGCCCACTCTCACACATCAGACATCCCCTGCAAAGAGGAGCTGCAACATTACTGGTGAGTCACTACTTCCGGATGCACAAAAAAAAAAAAAAAAAAAAAAAAAAAAAAACTCATGCTGTAAAACAATTCCTTTAAATAACAGGGAAACAACATGAACTATCTTATAATTCAGACCAGGAACACACTTCCTCCCCGAATGCAGACACTGCACTGCCAGCCAGAGGAAACATTATACAGGTTTGTAGTTGCTTGTGGATAAAAGAAAGACAGAGTGCCAGTGGTGTTAAGCAATCCATATACGACTGGCAGACTTCTTCGAAAATGCATTTAAGCTGCCGTGCTGAGGAAAAGTCAATATTGATCTCAAGACAATGTACATCTTGTTGGATAGATGCTAATTCATCAGCTCTCTTCTCTGTTTAAGTCAGGAGAAAGGTCTGCTCTAAGAATAGTGGCAGAAAGATCAGGCTTCAAATGCTCATATGCTATTTTAGTGATTGGCAAGGAGCCGCTAACAGAGCAGGGAGTCATTGATCGAGTTGGTTGCATTCAGAAGGCTATATTTTTCCTTGACTTGAGACTTGAGATGCATATGCTTGGTGAAAAAGTTACATACATATATATATATATAATTATATTTAAAAAATAAAAATAGAACTATACCCACCAGGTGGAAATACATGGTTCTTAGCTAAAAAAAAAAATAATTATAAAATTAAAAAAAATCCAAATTAAATGCTGCCAATTGCTGTCAAAGCATATGGCTTAATTTTACTGATAAATTTAATGCTAAATGAATCTCATCAACAAGCCCACAGAAAATGTGGTCAACAGCCAATATATTCACATTTTCTTCTAGTTAGGCATATTGTTGGTTTGCTAAAGACTCTTTGAAAACACTAAGCAAATATTGCTAAAGCTTAAAATGGAAAGTATTCGAGGACTAATTGCATGCTTGGTAAATCTATTATATTTAGATTATATCTATCTTGCTAGTCATTAAATTCACTGCAATGTTTATTTCCTTCAGAAATATTAACAATATTCTGTATGATTTCATAAAAATATGTCAGTACGAGGAAAATCACAATTTTCTACTGTTTGACACAACACTAATCCGTTTGCCAGAGACTGTTCCATAGAGTCTACATCATGTGCTAGACAGAAACATTTATTATGGAACAGCTTTTTTTTTTTTTTTTTTACCAAACTTACTTCCGTGCTTGACCCACCAAATAAACGCAATATATGTTGGGTCGAACAGAGAGCACAGTCTTTGTTAGAGAAAGCATTTTGATGAAGGCAAACCTAAGGTCCCCAGTCAAGCACATAGCTGTGTCAGTTGTGTTCACAGACAAGTGTGAAAGACTGCGGCAGTAAATCTGGAGACCATTTCCCACCCACAGACTCATAACACCCATAGGATTTTCAATCCTCCTTCAATCTGATTTCTCAATTATCACAACATACCTAACCAACTACCTTCCAAACATCTGGGCTCTTTGTAAGATTTTAGTGGCAGTTGATTTGGGATATACAATATCTACAAGAGTTTTTCATGGCTATTGACATAAAACTACATAAAACCTACATAAAGGCATATGAGTGCCTCTAAGTGTGAATGTGAGTGGGAATGTGAGTGTGTGTTGGCCTACGATGATCTAGCAAGCTGTTCAGGGTGTACCCCGCCTTTCACCCAGTGTCTGCTGAGATAGGCTTTCAGCACTACACAAGTCTTAATAGATCAGGGGCGGCCAACCAGTCAGAGACTAAGAGACACATTTTTACTGTGTTACTGCAAAGAGCCACATCATACACAAAAGATCTTCCACTCCATCCTTTCCACTCACTCTCTCGCTCACACACAGACACACACATACCTCTGCTCAGCCAAATTTACTGAAAATGCCACACATCAACATGATACTGACAAAAATTCAGTCCTACAGTATTAAGACCACAGACCAGTCATTTCCAACAATGAACATTGTGTGCACCGTCTCACGAACACAAACTCTCCGTTCAACCAAGTCTACAAACGAAAATATAATACAATTACAACAGCGCTTTTCTCTTAACATGCATTTTGCTTAGTGGGACTGCTGGCATTTATAGTCAGTTGTTGCCACTCGGAGCAATTCTTTCACGTGTGTCTGTCTGAACAGATCGATGCTTTGATTTCATTTGTTTCAAGGTAGAAAGCAGACTCACAGACATATGTTGACCGAAACATTGAGAGAATGGAGTATTTCTCCAAAGGCACACTTTTCCCAAACTATATGGTCCCTATCACTAAAGCAGGTTTCAGTTGGTCCTCTTCACGAAGATCGATACTATCCAACTCAACCACAGCCTCATCTAGCGGGGCTTTCAAACAGTCCGTATGCACTGAACGGGTCAATGAGGAGCGCAATCTGTGGCCTTTTCAGTTGTAGATCACAGAACAGGGTCACAAAACGTTCATGCAGGTTTTCAACCATTGTTGCATATCTCTCTTTGCTTAATCAGGGCAGCGCTGGTGACTTGCCCGCTGGCTTTTAGCAGAGAGGGAAAATGCATCAAATTTCGATCTATATATAAATATCTAAAACAGCTTCAGTTTGTTGCCAAATGCAAACACACTTTGCACCAGGTCAGGCAGTATGTTTAACTTATCCTGCAGTATCAGGTTCAATCTGTCCAGGTGACACAGCATGTCGACCAAAAAGGCCAGATCCATAATCCACTTGAGGTCCGAGAGCTCAGGATAGTCCTTGTCCTTCTCTTCCATGAACAGTTTCACAGCATCCAAAAGCTCAAAGGAGCGACAAAGTACCTTGCCTTTTAACAGCCACCTCACAGTGCAGTGCAGCGTCAGGTCACCTGGAAGCCCGTGGTCCAGCTCAGCAATGAGATCCTTGAATCCACAGTATCGTAGAGTTCCTCTTCCCACAGACCGTGCAAATATTGCTCGCTTATCTTGTATGTCACAACACTCATCCAATGCGACACTAAAACACTCACATGCTTGAAGGTCAGAGGTCAACTGTGATTCAATAGCCATGTTAATGTCTGATATTCTGTGTTTAACAGTGTGGCAGGATAGTTAGATGTCAGATACCATTCGTTTTAGTATGTGTCTTATTTAGGAGACAAGATTTCAACAACGTCACTGAAGCATTTTTGACTAACTCCATTTCACTGTATGGCTTTTTAGCCCATGCAATGTTCCAAGCCAGTTGATATGATGCAAGCGTTATGGTTTCTGAGTGGTTTGTAAATGTTTGGAGCAACTGTGTCTGCTTTTATGCCCGACTTTTCAACATGACTAACCTTTTTAAATTCCTGTTGATGTTACCATGGAGTGAACCGAAGTGGCACTGAAGTTTTGAAATCTTGGAATGCGCTAATGACGCCTGACATATAAGGCAGAATGGCTTGCCATTGCATTCAACAGCAACAAAAAAACTCTCCCACTCTCTTAAAAATGCTCTGTGTTCATCTTCATATTTTCGTTTTGCTGTACATCTTTTCCCTGCCATTTTGAGAGAAAACTTGACAAAATACTCAACAATAAGGTTTTCCCTCCTGAAAATTTGCCTCAAACATGCATATGCATGAGATGAAAATACCGTATTGAACTCAAGCTAAGTGAACGTGCATTCTCATACAAATAATAAAAAAAAACACAACAGGGTTCTCCCCAGACAGTGGAATAGCGGTGCCGCACTGCTATACTGTGGCCTATCTCAGAGCCGCTATACTAAAGCTTTCTGGAGAGAACCCTGCTCAAAAAAAAATTCGAATGGAAGGTAACAGCTGCATGAAACCGTGCAAAGAGCCGCATGTGGTTCACGAGCCACGGGTTGGCCAGGCCTGTAATAAATGTTTAAGCAGGGAAGCAAATGAGTGAGTGATGGAAGAAAGGTGAGTGGTTATACTCGCATGATATGTAACAGCATCATTGACTGTGTGATATAGTTTAAATGTTCTGTTTACTTTTGGTCTTACAGCAGAAATAGGTTATTAAAGTTTGTGAACACTTTCAACTTTTCCGCATAAATATGAAGAATGAAAACCTGATCGAGTTTTGAAACAAGTTCTAAAAATAGATAACGAGAATCCAATTGACAAAATTAATTGATTTATTTATTGGGGAATATGATCTAATATTTCATAAATGTGAGTGGCAAAAGTATGTAATCCTTTTGAACACAAACTGCTTCAAAGGCATTTTGCCTAGCTTTACACCTCTGTCTGTATGCCCGTGGTGGGTCACCATATGTAATCATTAATTCCTATCTGCGTTTAGTCCACATGCAATAATCAAAAAAGGTGGGAATGGTGGGGCTTCACCCCTCAACCCCAATCGGGGCCTTTGTGTCCCCCATACCCTCCGTCCACTTTCAGTCTTTTTTACAAGACTTTCATGACTGTGTTTTGTGCAATGACTTATGGGAGTTGATGAGTTGATGATGCTGCAGTAACCTTATAAAACCAGATGATTACGAACAGGAAACAGAAGAATGTGGTCAATTTATTAGGTGTAAAAAAAAACAATGCTGTGTGTCCCCTAACATGATCGACCCCAAATTTTTGGGCATGATATCAAAAGTCCTCATCTCAAGATATCAACTTGAATCAACAAAATCATTACTTGTATTATTGTTAGTAAAATGTACAAATATCTTGTGGTAATATGACTCCACTGCATAAATATCGCTAATTTTAAATATCCCACCACCCGCACTTAGTTTCGAGAATTTTCTATTTCTGCGTGTGACGCGGGCAGGGGAATGTGTCCTGCCTTGACATTCATTACTAGTATTGCCTATGCAAATGTAAACAGAGCAAGCATGAGGATTTCAGTATATGCAGTCGTAATACCATAAATCTATTTATAGCTTATGTCCTGGTTCAGTGGTCCTGCCTTGAAGGTTTATAACAGTTTGTTGTGCAAAACATCACAGGGTGGTGGTGATACATGGGGTACAACATATATTCAGGGGAAAAAAGATCTCCAATCTAATGCTTGCTTCATATTGGTTAAAAAAATAATGCATAATATACACTTAACTTTAAACCACAGACCTGGCGAAGGGGGGACATAACATTTACAGAGTTTTATTAATTGTGTATGTTTTCAGTACATAGTGATTTATGCAAGGTGTTTTTAGACTAAAGTTAAAGGTGTTCTTACTTTAAATAATCCTTTCCTTGCATACACCAGCACCTGCTGTCCCAAGCAGCAGTGTGTCTTCATCATGCTGGGGCTTGTGATAGTAGAAGGACCATTCTGAAACTTGCTGAATGCACACTCACATTGTTCTTCTCTATATAACTAATGATCATGTCAAGGTTCATAATGAGTGACAAATGACCATTTACAGGAATGGCATTACTCAGCATGGGGAATATCACTTCTCAGTATGCTACAAAGACAATTTTGTTAGAAGGAGAAGACAGGCAGCCACAGTAATTACACTGAAAGAGTCTGCCAGACATATGATGAGGATATAGCAATATAATGGTAAACTGAGGTATAAATAAATCAGGACAAATCGTAAAATAATCGAATGAGATTCAACGTGTGTTGGGCGGCACGGTGGCATAGGGGTTAGCACGTCCGCCTCACAGCAAGAAGGTCCTGGGTTCGATCCCCAGCTCGGGCGTTTCTGCGTGGAGTTTGCATGTTCTCCCTGTGCTTGCGTGGGTTTCCTCCGGGTACTCCAGTTTCCTCCCACAGTCCAAAATCATGCCCAGTAGGCTAATTGGCTGTTCCAAATCACCCCTAGGTGTGAGTGTTAGTGCGCGAGTGGTTGTGTGACTGATGGCCCTGCGATGGCATGTCGAGCTGTCCAGGGCGTACCCCGCCCTCACCGAGAGTTGGTTAAGATGGGTGCCAGCCTCCCCGCGACCTTAATTAGGAATAAGCAGTTCAGAAAAAGAATGAATGAATGATTGAACGTGTGTTGTTAGTGGCTATAATTATATTCACTGAATTTTAAATAAAAAAAAAATAAAAAAGGCTTAGAAACATGTTTCAATTTTCATTGGAAATTAAAAATTAATATACTATAAAAGTGTATATTAATATACACTTATCAAGTACAAAAAAATAACATTATGTACAAATAAATAACATTATCATAACACAGTATGGTCTCTTATGTTTTATTTTTTGGCATTATACTATAATAAAAATAAACATAAATTCCTACTGCAGTTCCTAACATAATCAGAATCAATTAAAATAGGCCAAAATACAGTGCAGTATTATTACTATAGTTTTAATAGTACATGCTCTAAGTAGGATAATGCCCACAATAATTCTAAATAACAGATGATTAAGTACTTATGTATTTATGTTTATAGCATTTGGCACACACCCTTATCCAGAGCAACTTACATATTTATACAGCTGAGTAATACAGTCTTAAGGGACTTGCTTGGTGGTGCTGGGGTTTGAACCTTTAACCTTGGGATCCCTAATGCAGCGCCTCAACCACAGAGCCATCATCACCTCCAAAAAATCCATCGCAAAATATAAAAATAAATGTTAAATAATAATAAAATTAATTAAATAAAGAAACATTTTATACATAACAAGGCCCTCGCCCAGAGTCAGCTGAGATGGGCGCCAGCTTCCCGGTGACCCAAATTGGGATTAAGCGGTTAAGAAAATCAATGAATGAATGAATGAATAACAAGTAATGAATGCATGGTTCCTGTATTACTGTAATTAAAAGCATTTGATTTACTATATACTCTACAGTGTAAATGGGAATGCTTTACTGTTAAAAAATGCAAACATCCATTAATCAGTTTGTCAAAGGCAGGGCACACTATGTATAGCTTGCCAATCCATGGCAAATAAAGTCATTCATGTTCACACCTAGGGGTAATTTGGAACAGCAAATTAAACTAATGTGCATGTACTTGTACCGTGTACCTTGAGGAAACCCACACAAGCACATGAAAATTCAACACAGAGGTGCCCTTGCCAAGCCCAAGACTCGAACCCAGGTCCTAAAATGCAAATATGTGAATGCCAGTAATGAGCAATCAATAAATTCTTGAACAATTCTTACTATGCACACACATGCAGTAAAGGGGTGTTACTAAAGACAAGTGGAATTTAAATGTTAAAATTCTTTTCTCACCCAAAAGTAATTTTTCCTCTTTGACTGTGCATTCTTGTTATGATTTTTTTTTTCAACCATAGAGTACTGTTCAGTTACTCTACTCCAGAAATCTATTTATTTGTTTGTTTGTTGTTTCATGTAGAAATGTCAAGCTTTATATGCTGTTGATTCGTGTATGCTGTAAAAACAGTAGCCTTGTTGAACTTCTAAACCTCATGTTTAAATGAATTTTGTGGTTTCTGTAGTGAGCCGTCAGAGCACAGGGTGATGGATGAAATACAACTATACCAGTCCTACTGAGATTATTCTCACTGCTCAGACCAAAAGGGTGAAAATTAAGCAAGGTTTATGGCTTCCTTGTACCAGAATAAAAGCGTGATATGTATTTATATGAGGTGAGAGAAAAACAAAGGGATTTGTAACACTGGTGGACACAAACTGTGTGAGGTAAGGTGCAGAAGATTTGAAGATGTATTACCAACACTCTCTACCCCACCTTTTTTCTTTGTTTCAGGTCTCACCTGCTACGACCATGAAAAACATGATTTGGCATGAACCAGAGCTCGCAATCCTATCGGATAAGAGTATTTCTCCCGTGTAGTAGGCCTAAACAAAATACTTGGCTATAATTTCTTTTTTACTTGCTATGTTTTTTCGTCTTTAAACTCTTCACCTTTTTTAAGTGTGTGCACAGCTCTGATCAATTTTACAGAAGAAACAGTAATGATCTAGGTCAATCCTTCTTTCACACCCTGTGGCATGCTGGGAGGGCATGTGGTGAGCGTGTCCTTACATCAATCACATACATCAGAGAGAAAATGCCTGTGTCTGCTCATTAATGGCATCGAAGTAGTCCAGTAATGTACACTGTAATAATCAGGTATGCCAACCTTAGAGGAAAACGAGTCAGAAGAGTTAAATGCTGGCTTTTTACGATCTGTGACACTACTGTGAACTTTTTCTCTGATTAGTCCATCTAGAAAAGTCCAGTGCAGCGAGCTATTTATATTTTCTTTCATCAAGAATTATTCTTCCTTACATATGTTTACATAAAGGTTGATGCAGTCCAAATCAATATAAATGACAACAGTGCAGAGGCATGACAGAAGAAAATAGTAAACACGTTTATAAATCAACATTGAATAAACTATTTTGCATTTAAAGTAGGTCAAACACCTATATGTCTTAAACATGTGGTTTGGTCATTACATAAAAATGTAGAATTAAGGTGAGGTGAAAATTGCACATTGTTCCAAGATATAAAAGATTATTATTATTGTTACAATAAGAAGGTTTCAATTTCCAACCTAAAAGTCATCTGGGGCCATTCTGTATGTTTATACTTGTGTGGGTGTCTTACAAGCGCTTTGATTTCCTCCAAAGTCCAAAGACATGCAATTTTGGTCAACTGGATATTCTAATGTGCCCATGTAAAGATTATAAAATTGTCACTGTTAGGGAAAAAAACATACACACACTAAGCACAAGAATGTATTATTGAATGGCTCTTTGGCTCAAATTAATTTGCTTTGACTCATGATAGTGTCTGGTAAAAAAGAATGTCGTAATTCATTGTAATTTTATGATTGAACGATCTGTGATTGATTGTTCTGGCCTCAATGTTCAAAAGCCCGAGAATGATGCACTACAAGGATAACCAGTCTAAAATGTTTAAAGATTATTTAGATGTTATTGAGATGTTACAAGGTACCAGGAGCGCTGCTGCTAAAGTTAAGCACACAAACTATTACTATTACAGGACACTAAGTCGTTGCAGCAAGAAATATTCAGTTTACCAAAGTGGAGACGTTGCAGTTGGAAATAATTGAACTTTTGTGAATTTTGCCAGTTGACAGCTTAAAAGAACTATATGATTTCCTCACTAATGCTGAATCAAAACAGCACATGGAAGGAAAAAACAGAGCATCACTTATCTTGATAAGTCATCATTTGCAGAGAGAAGAGTTACAGAAACCTTAGGATATGGGAATGGTAGAGCTCCTCTGTTTTAAAGACAAAATAACTGAACTCCAGGTTGGGGTAGACCAGTGGAAAACAGAGCTCTTACCTCACGTGACATTGAGAGACATTTCAGAAATCATTGAAACTAATGACACTTTGAACCTCATTGCAGCTAATGGGAAAGACTTTGCGGAACCATACAAATGATGGATAGAGGTCACATTTAAATTAGCAGCAGATGGAGCCTCCACAACAGAAGTTGTTGTTCCCACCCTAGTGCTTAAAGGTAACAGTCATGCTCGACCTATTATTGGTTCGAATGTCATTGAACTTATTGTTGCTACTGGGCTACAGCAGAGTAAATCCACCAATAAACAACAGCTAATCAAAGCTGTTCAAACAGCTTTTTCAGGTTTTGGAATGGATGAATGGCTCACCGGAGTATGTTTTCAAAATGAATAGAGAGCGAGTCCCCAAAAACACATCTTTAAAAGTAGAGTGCGGTGTGTCGACACCACCTGTGCAAGAGGGGACAACACTGACCTTTGAGCCCAGTGTCAATCTGGAGGGTCTAGAGTTCACCGACACTCTTGTGAAACTAAAGAAAGGGGCAAAACCATTTAAAATTGTGAATGTGCAAAACCTAAAAGGCCATGCTATAGTACTTACTGGCAGGACTGTTATTGGGACAGTGTAGCTAGTCCGGGCAGTTTACCTTGAACAGCCCTGCTCCACTCCCTCAGTTACTGTAAGTAATGTGGAGGTAAGGATCGAACAAATCTCGGGTGGTGACTGGGATCACCCTGTCTACTTGAACCGTCTTAGCACCCACTAAAATGAAGTAGGTAAACAAATATTAAGAAAAGAGTCAGGCTTCTTTTCCATTTCTGATGACGACTTTGGCCGCACTGAGAATCTGCGGCTTTCCATCTTACTGAAAGACACAGAACCTGTGGAAAGTCACAGTTTAAAAAACCCACACTAAGCACAAGAATGTGTTATTGTATGGCTATTTGGCTCAAATTAATTTGCATTAATTCATGAAAGTGTTTGGTAAAAGCGGGGGAAAAAACAAACATCATAATTAATTGTGATTTGATTGTTGAACGATCTGTGATTGATTGCTCTGCCCTCAAAGTTCAAAAGCCTTAGAATGATGCAATGATGTGTTTAAAGATTATTGGTGTGCATGGCGTGGATGTGAGTGTAAATGGCTGTTTATCTTCAGTAGTTTGACAACCTGTTCAAGTGTAGCCTGCCTTTCACCTGAAGTCTGCTGAGATTGGAACCATTTCTCCATGCAACCCACATAAGTGATATAAATAATGGATGGATGGATAAAGTACAGTGTTGACTTTTTTTAATTTATCAATTTTATTTAAAAGGGAAAAGCACCAAATCTAGACATCCCCAAATCGCATCACAGCTTCTGGTTATTTGACTTCAGAAAGCAAACAGTCAACCAATATTGTGTAAAGCATAATTGAGTTGTAGTTGTGTAAGCCGGGGTGTCCAGTCTTATTCGTAAAGGGCCAGTGTGGGTGCAGTGTAGGTGCAGTTTTACTGCTGACAGTCAAAATACCTTGAATTCCTATAACTTTATCAATAAGTTTACTGATATTTGTAATTAATTGAAAATGAAAACTCTGCATAGCTGAACTTTAGCAAAAACAAAAAAAAATTGTAAACTGTAAGAACATTTTGGATGTAATTATTTCCATTTATCTGTCCTTTCATATTATTCAAATATATAACTTTCAACAGTGGTCTCGCCAAGATGACTGTCACCTGGCTTCAAAATTTAAACACTAATGTTAGATTGCACAAATTTCTTTTGAGATCAATGATTGAAACAGTGGGAAGGTGTGGCTACTGCTTGATTGAAGAGAAAACCTGCACACAAACTGGCCCTTCGTGGATAAAATTGGACATCCCTGGTGTAAGCCAACAACCAATCACTGTCACTGCTCACTAATGTTTCATAATGATATATTACTAGGTGCCAGAGGGGGAATGATTGAGCACCCTTTGCAGGCACAGAAGGATTCAGGTAGCATCAGTAGGTGAGATAATGAGCTTTAACGGTGGGTAATCACTGGCACTATTTATGTGTGTACTTTGCGTGTGTTTGCATGTCAGAGAGAGAGGCCAGTGACCAGAGAGCTGCAGGCAGGCAGTCATTTGTTTGTGTGGTTTGGTGCATTAAAAGCCTCAGAGTGAGGAACAAAAAGGCATCTGAAAAGTGCCACATAAGGTTAAAGTGAATAAACAGAGTGAACTGTCTGACTGTCTCTGAGCCTGTAATAGCCCTGAACCTGTGTTCTGTAATTTGTGTTCTGTGCTATATAAGTGAATGGTTTAAAAGACACATTTCAATTTCAACTCGCAGGATGGTGTTTGAGAATTCACAGATGATGTTGGAACATTCAGAGGTTGTTAGGGGACATGTACATACTTTGCTTGTATATCATTGCATATGTTTGTTATTTAGGCTATTTCATAGCAAGGATAAAAACATGGGCAGACGTAGGTTATTATACAGTAGTTAACATGTTGCACAGACAAGGTTACCACCACACAAGACAAAGAACAATACTAACAACAACTTGTTGTTTGTGTGACTACAATGTCACACAAACAAGAAGAAGATTATATGAGGTAACATGGGTAGTAATATAAACAATATTGCCTTAAATAAACTTATTGATAAAAATTTGGAGCCAGAATGAACTTTTATTATAGGTAATGACAAGATAAAAAAGTTAAAAAAGGATGAAGTAAACTTGAGCTCTTGTGACAACCATGAAAAAAGAAATCTTCAGTTGTGCAGAGTTTTGAAGTTTTGGCATGAATGAAATCTCAGAGACTCAGTCAGTGAGTTCAAATCCTGTTTAGCCACCCTCGGTTGCAGCTTGGGGAGCCTCGCATCAGAGCCCAGCCAATCCTTCCTACACGTCTACACAAATAGCTAAACCAAACAGCACTAAATCTGACAGGAAAAAATATCTTAGCTTCAAACTTGCTAAATATTACACAGTTCTCAGTGAACAGATTTCAAACAGACATAAAGACTGCAACTTGTTCTAGTGTAGAATCCCAGTTCTAAATTTATTGAACAACAAAGTGTTTGAGTAAAGATAACTCTTCTAACCTTTTTCTGCCGTGATCCCAGTAACAGTAGGGTTATGTTTTATATTTTATGAACACAAGTACATAGTTTATTTTGATAACGGATATCTTTAGTGCCAGGACTCCTGTCAAATCACATGGTACCCAGCAGGAATGATCTTTCACTCATTCATTTATTTGTTAACTGAACCGACTAGATTCTATCTCAGGTGAAGGCAGTGTACACCATTAACAGCTCACCAGTCCATCACAGGGCCAATATACACAGAACCAATTACACTCACACTCACAACTGGGACAATAAACCTAATGGAACAGCCAATAAGCCTAATGTCCGTGCCTTTGGACTGTGGTAGGGGTGACAGAGTAACTGAATGAAACCCACACAACCATGGGGAGAACATGCAAACTTCACACAGAAACACTCTCAACAAGCCCAGAACTTGAACCCAGAACCTTCTGTCTGTGAGGTGGGCATGCTAATTACTACACCACTGTGCCACCCAGAATGTGCTATATGAAAAATATATTCTATAATCATTGAATGCTGCTGTATAAAATAAATGAAAGGTGAATAAAGGGCATTTTCAGTTTGGTTTAAAACACAAATCAGAAATTACACAGCTGAGTGTATGTTTTTATTTTATGTTCTGAATATTTATTCATTCATTCATTTTCTAAACCGCTTATTCGTAATTAGGGTCGCGGGGAGGCTGGCGCCCATCTCAGCCGACTCTGGGCGAGGGCAGGGTACACCCTGGACAGCTCGC
>JBCNYG010000010.1:604525-616783 GCA_039654305.1 Porochilus rendahli | reverse complement strand
GGAGGAGATGCAGATTACTGATGAAACCCCCCTTTTTAAGTAAAAACAAAGTCCATGTTTTGGTATGGGAACCCTCAAAACTTGGTTTATTACAAAAATAAAGTAAGAGGTATGCAAGGGTATAATGAAAATAGACTGCTGTCTCCCCAGTGCAGCTAACTGGGTTATCAAATGCAGGCCATGTCTCTCACTGTCTGTGGGACACATGTAAATGAACCATTGCTGATTTTTGTCAAGAGTAGGCTGCATTGCTGTCAGCATGTTTCAGCCCTGCGATGGACTGGCGAGCTGTCCAAGGTGTACCCTGCCCTCACCCAGAATCAGCCAAGATGGGTGCCAGCCTCCCCGCAATCCTAATTAGGAATAAGCATTTCAGAAAATTATTGAATGAATGAATAATTGGTTGAAATAAGTTGACTGGTTTAAGAATAGATGAGAAGAGGATTAGAATGTGACAACATGAACAATGTCACACATAGCAATCGCTGTGTGTTGCTCAAGCATCACTGGAAGGTGACACAATAAATCAGAATGATTATAGAGGGCAATGAAACCCATCAATAAAATTACAATCAGGTTACCTTTCTTCTTGGACGGAGAATCTGTCTTCGAGCAAGCATCCATCGTAGCTCCACCATGAGGGTTGGGGGCAGTACTGTGGGACTCTGAGGGCGTAGAGGTGGTTACACTGTCAGAAGATATCAGTGGGGTGATAGGAGTTGCTGGAGTACGAGGCTCAGGCTTTACAATAGTGCATATGGGTGCAGGTTCAAGTGCATCTTTAACATCAGCTTCAGGCGCCATGGCCTCAGAGCTCAGGATCACCCTGAAGTGAGTGTTCTCTGATGGGGTTATGGTCACAGTCTTGGGGAAGTCTGTTCTGTCTTTTTTAGCCATCTAGTGGAAACATTTTTGAAGAACAGAACCAATAAGTGGCAAACAAAGTATAAATGTGACCTATCACAGCCAAGTCAGAAATTACTAATTTTGAGTTATCTTTAGAATTTGCTATCCTATGCTATAAAATGATACCAGATTTTCCAACATATTTATCTAATTTTGGAGTAACTAAACAAAACCTGCCAGGAATTCTTAGCCTTTTAAGTATGCAACTTTGGAGAAAATCACTTTAAGAGGTAAACAAAGTATTTAATAGTTTCCGAACTAATACCCACTTTGCTGTGATGGGTCACAAATCTACACAATTAAAATTAAGCTGACTAATCCCACTACAATAATTATTTATTTACTTACTTACTTATTTAAAATTATACTCATATTTTTATTAGTAAGCAACGCAATTCTGGACGAAGAGATAGGTACTGGGAGTTTAATAGTTCAAGTCTGAGTAAATTTAATCGCAAGAGAATGTTGGTCATATGCAGTGAAACAACAATCCTAAGGGACATAGGCCAAGCCAAAGTCCTGATCTTAAACCAACAGAAATGTTGTGTGAGCAGTTCATGTGATGAAACCCATCAACATTCCACATTTGAAGCTCTTCGGCACAGAGAAAATGGAATAGCATCCCACCAATTCAATGTGGAGGACTGATCAAAAAACAAAAAATCTAAAGGTTTCATAAACTTTCAAACACCACTGTAGACAACACACTTTCACACGAAGAACCTTTAACATATCGGAATAGGTTACTGTGCAAATGGCATGAACTGCGTTTTATACTGGATAGCTTGTAACACATTTACTCAGAGACAGGCAGTGAAGTTGTGTAACAAGGTTGAAACAGAACTCGGACTAAACTCCCATATTATCCAATCTAAAAAACTTTCATGAAGTCAAGTCAAGTCACTAAATCAGAGATTAGACGTGGTTATTTATTTATTTTTTTTAATCTATTTATTATAATTCTTAGATCTTGGCATGTTTCTTGTGTAGCGCGCTGTATAGAAGGGGCGGGGCTATTTCTGTAAAATACTTTTTTGGCTTGGAATCTAGTATCTACATTTTAATGTAAGTATCTATTTTATTTAGCATCTGAATGAACTCATCTCCTCCTGCCCCATGTATATCTGGGCACCAAGTCTTTGGTGTCATAAAACAGCTACTTGAAAAGCATGCGTCTATTTTTGAAAGGGGATCCCTTAGGGTGCACTCACATGTAAGTTATATACAGCTGCGGAATAGTGTAACTTTTTTTTCATTGGTTTTCAGAGGCGACTCGGTGGTTAAGGCTGACTGATCAGAAGATCGGGGGTTCAAGCCCCAGTTCCACAACCTTTGAGCAATAGCCTTAATCCTAATGCATTTAGTTGTATAAATGGCATAAATGTAATTTTATTATGGCTTAAATGCAGTACCAGACATACCCTGGTGGGTTCTGGAAGCTCTCCCCATGTCCACTGCATGTGAGACTCCATTTTCAGCATGCTCTCAGAGGGCCGGATCACCAGCTCAGAGTCGCTTTTGGGAGAGAATGCTTGAGACATGGCGTGACTAGACGATTAAATGAGAGACAGGGAGAAGTGAACACCTGATGTGCACTGTGTATGATGGAGCACAAATTTGATCATAAAGATGCATTTTTGTGTGTTGGAATTGAATGAACAGTTACCTGTCAGCAGGTGACCAGTCTCCGTCAGAATATGGGTAGCTCTCTGGAGAGTGACGAACTGCCGGTACTCTAGGTTCAACCTCTTTCAAAGTGCTAACTGAAGATGATCTAACGTGATAGTTTGTAGAAAAGGGATACATTTGGATAAATGTCATGTGCTTTCTTATTTCTGTTCATTGCAATCAAGGTGTTAGTGAGGTAACTGGTAGTCACCTTGTGCTGGGTGTGGCCTCTTCATCAGTACTTAGATCCATTTCAAAGATGTCTTCTGTGTTGGCAGAGGCACCGACAGAGGCTGGAGGAGTCACATCTTCACGCCGAGGATCCATTTTATGCTTCTTTCTCCGCTTCTTCTTCTTCTTGCCTGACCCTGTACTGGGCATGGGGGGCTCAGGAGGCTCCTCAAGGTCCAGCGGATCATTATCTAGACCCTGAGGCGTGGCTCTATCGCCAACCCAGAACAGGAGACTCTCAGTGGGAATTGGAGAGGTAGCCAGGTGAGCTGGAACTGTCTCCTGGATTGGACAGAAGTGCACTTACTCCCTAATCATAGCTCAAATGTAAAAGCACATTAAAAGCCAAATGTACAAAGGCATATAAATCAGTAACAAATTCCAGGGATGAGAGAGGTTTACAGAAAAAAATATTTTATGTGAAAATACTCATATCTTGTACCTCCATTTCCTGGACGAAAAAAGCTTCTCCATTGTCCCCTAGCTTCATGTGTAGATCCACAGGTTCTCCATTGATTTCGATGTCAATCTGTGTAATTCAAAATCAAGAGCTCAATCACACACCTTCACAAAATCCAAGAGAACAATCTGATGCTCAACATTCCCAGTCAATTCGGTCACCTTTTGATAGTTTCCATCAATATTATATCATCATATTATAATATACACTATTATACACTACAGAAATTTGGGAAATTTTTGAGAAAAAAAGATGAATGACATGACACATCAGAACCATGTGTTCAACCACTTAGAACACACACCTTAAGGTGCAGGCCACCCAAAATAAGATGAGAAAAAAGTACTAGAAAAGATACCAAAAAGGTAAATTAAAGTTTAATTTTATTTATTAAAAAAAATAAAAATAAAAAACAGCAACACTAACATCGAACTATTGCACTGTGGTTTTTTTTTTTTTTTTTGCTACTCCAGGCTTGTACTGCAAGCTCTTTTAGTTGTACTTTGTTTTGGGGGCTTCTTTCTTCAATCTCCTCTTCAGGAAGGAAAATGCATGCTCAACTGCGTTACTCTCTGGTGATTGACCTGACCAGTGTAAAACCTTCCACCATTTCCCCAGTCATTAAGTCTTGTATTGTGTAACTCCTTCTGTTGCCACCATTATGAGTTATATCAACGATACAGATGAGTAAGAACATTCCAGACACAGTAATGCAGGTCAAGGCCATAATACTAACTCCACCATTTTTGACCAGTTAGTTTGAACGTTCTGGATCATGAGCAGATCTGTTCTTTTCCTACACTTTGGCCTTTCCATCACTCTGGTACAGATTCACCTTAGTTCCAAAACTATTGTGGCACATCTCTGCATGTCTTCATTAATTCCAACCTGACATTTTGAATCTTTTTGCCAAGTGGTGTGCATCTTGTGATACAGGGTCTATATATCTGCTTTCAAAATCTTAAAATGGTGTACTGTGACACCTTCATGACTAGAACAATATATTATCAGCTGCTGTTGTTTTTCTTGGCCAATCTGTTAAACACCTGGTTGTTCGCAAACAAGTGGGCTCTTTCTTTTTCAGAACATTGCAAATGGTTGCATTCTTTTTTTTTCCAACGTTAATGCGCTAACGCGCTCGTATCTTCATGTTGGTTTATCCTTAAACAACAAATGCAGCCTTCAGAGGAGAAGTTCAGGGCTCAGAACCAGAGTAGTTAAACGGAGCTACCGCTTGTTTAAAAAAAATAATCTTTCAAGTGCTAAAGAAATACCCATCAGTCACCTGTTCAAAAATTCTTGATCACAAAATATGTGGGTTTGAAAAAAAATAGCTTTTTTCTGGAAAATCTACTCCAACAAGTCATTCATCTTAAAATCAAATTTCTTTGGTAATGGCTGAAAAAATAACCAAATAGAAAGCAAATCAACTAATTATTGCAGTATATACTACCTGGCAAAATAAAAAAAGCACGCACACACATCTGAATCATTTGGGACTTTTTTTTTGTTTGTTTGTTTTCACCACTTTTCTTAGTTCTTATATAAACCAAACTATACAGGATGTTTTTCCATTTATCTTCACTTCCTGTTATATACACAGGTCAGGTTATACAATAGTTCCACAGCCCTACCCACCAAACCACCCCCACACACCTAAGGCCAATTTACTTTTGCCATTCCACCTACCCACATTAAGAGTGTGTGGAAACCCATGTGAAAGCCCAGAGGTAGCCAACATGCACACTGTAAGAGCATACAAAACTAGGCACATATAGTAATTAATGCACAGAATCGAAGCAAAGATCCTGGAGCTGTGAGAATATATCTGAGTGTTTATCATATAAATTGAACCGAAAATTCTGTCTACAAAATAGCTGAAGGGGGAGAAAAAAAACCTATTAGCTGTTGTGATATTGTACCATAATCACAGAATGTCACAGAGAATGATTTTCTAAAATGGTATTCTGTCTCCAACAAGTACAAATGCATACACATGATCAGTTATTTATTGCTTAGTGTTTACTACAACGCATCAGTTTACTATGCATCACAGCGAAACCTTTTGTAAATGAGACCCTTGGCTTTCAGCTAACCCAATGCATTTTTAATGACATGATCAGCCATACTTGACACAAATACCTAATGGGATCAGTGTGCTGGCATTTGGTTATGTGATACTGCAAGATAATATCACACACCTGATACTGCCCAAACAAGTGTCATGTTCTCAGAATGCTCAGCTTTCCAAACTGCTGGAAACATTAGCACTGATCCAAAACCTCTGGTGAATACTAATATATTCCGGCCTCTTACACAGAACGCGCCCAGTCTCTGCTTTACTCAATCTCTACCTTTCTTCCGCCACTTTTGGGAAAAGCCTCTAGTCTTCAGTTACAAGGTTGCTAAGCAATCTGGCCAGTCTGCAAAGAAATAAGGGGCAGAATGTTAACGATGCCACTGACGATGGTCTGGGGTGAGTTTGAACCAGAGCTGCCCCTCATGCCAACCCAGTCTAATATATTAAAATCTAGACAAAAAACTCCCTATGTCAGTACGATTAGACAAGGTCAGGTGAAAATATTGGAAGAAAGGACAAGCCCATGTTTAGAGCCATTTAAGACTTTTAGCACTGGCAAAGATAAATTAAGAAAGTCATATCTTGTTTGTCTTCCCATTATATAAGTAACCTTGATGGTACTATTCCTATTCATCCTTTGGCAGGCACTTCTTATTCTGAGAAACCTGTTGCTATAGCAACCACCCTCTCGACATTTCTGCACTTCTTGTGGGTTGACAGAGCTTCTTCTTCCCCCCTCTTTTTCTTTCTATCTTTTTTTACATGCAAAAGCCACCTACATTTCCTCTTGTTCAACTACACAGAAATGCCATTGATCTTATTATGGAAAAAGGGAACAGCAAAAAAATTGAATGCAAAAGGTTTTTTGTGAATATTAATGCATAGGAGTATTCTGGCACTCTGTGTTTTTTTTAAGTTATTAAATGACAAGTCAAGCCCAAGGAAGCCTTCAGCAATTGTAGTTTGTCTTCCAAAATATTAGCAATTTTCTTAATTTTCAGACGCTTTCATGCTCACCACAAGCGTTACAGAGTGGATGTTTAAGTGTTACAGAGTGGTTACCTGCGTGGCACAGAGTGGTTATTTGAGTAAAACAGAATGCTTATTTTAGTGGACAGAGTAGTTATTGGAGTGGTACACAGTGGTTACTCGAGTAAGTGCCACGTGATTGACTGACTGGACAGCTGCATAAATGTGCAGATGTGCAGGTGATCTCAATAAAAGTGCTTAGTGAATGCATGTTTGTTTAAAAACAGAAATCTCAGGTTTCTTTTGTTAGAGGTTTTCCCCAAACTGGAAGGATGAAGACTAACATTTTTCAAATCTTCAGCTGCCATTTTCAGCATTGTGCTGTTAACAGATGATTGGCTGATTAAAATATTGCTTTAATATTCAGATGTACAAGGGTTACAAATAAAGTGGACAGTGACTATAAAGACGGACATTAAGACTTGTCCTTGACCAACAATTATGCACCTAAGACGTTACGGATGTACTGAAGTTTGTATCCATGATATAAAACATCAAGAGGAATATTCAAATTCAGCAACTGAGCCTGAAACAAATATTTGATTTAATAAACACTACACAGGAACATAAATAGCAAATCAAATTAAGAATATAGATTTACAGTATAGATTTGTACATATTTTAACCATTAATGGGGCAGGTCTGGTGAATACGGGCACTGCATAAGCGCAGTGTAGCTAAAAGCAACTTATTAAACTCATTCGCAACTTTAGTACATACCACACAGAAACACAAGTAAACCACCCCCTGCAACAGCTTGATTTTAAACTCCTTCAAAACATTTTGTAAATACTATACAGAAACACAAGCAAAATCCAAGTTTTATAGTTTATTTTTCTATTTTAACACATGGCGGTGTTTGCTCAAACTGACTACAACCAACTGCGAGTTTGTTGTTTTGATTCAAGCATCATTCACTCAGAATTTTTTAGTCTTCAGCTAGTGGACCAATCAGATCATACCATTACCCCAGATTGCACAAAAATAAAACAAGCTTAAAAATATCTGACACTTAATATTACATCATACCTGTATTATCAATTACTAATTATTTTTATGTAATGAGGTTTTACTTTATTACATTATTAAGTCATGTTTTTTACTCCAGGCCATTTATTAGCTTTTACCTTTTTCTTACAGGTGCCCATTTAAAGTATTTACATTAATCAGCAAAAGCTGAAAGACGCACACAGAATGCAGTTATATACAATTATATGGAGGGTTTCCAAAAAAATCATAACTTTCTGATAATGTAAAGCAGGTTATTACTTTTCGGGTCTCTGCACCATGGCAATTATATAAGAAGCTGCATTCTATTTTGGGCCAATAGTGGTCCCACACACATTCACAAAGAATGTAATTAAAGTATCTTTTCTCCATTCTATAAAAAGGATGGTGCTTCAGTACAGTTAATACTCACTGAACATGTTTTGGTTCTGTCCTGTCTGACTGTGCAGGTGAAGGATTGCATAAGCCAAGACAGGCAAGAAGGAAAATGGATAGAAAGCTATAAACGTTGTGTGTGCAGGTTTTTAAAATATGAAAGCAGGTTGGGGTTAACCTGAAACCAGTTACCATGACAACCCTGCTATAAAGAGACTTACAATCAGAATACAGAAGTAAATATAAGAGAGATCACCAGCTGGTCCTATGCTACATCATTAGTTTCAGGTCCGTCTTTGTCTCTCATTATAACCTGTGCCCTTGTCATCACTCACCACTTTCTCTTTCGAGCGCAGCACTCCGAGTTTTCCAAAGCGCACGTGAAATGGAGAGCACTGGTAGGTCCCGTCCTTCTGCCGCACCACCACCACATCGATGCACCCTGACAGCGTAGCCTGGTTGATGCCCTTATACAGCTCCTTCACGGTTACCAGCACTTGGCCTGCTAATTGCCCCACATAGTTCATGGTGTCTACCTGCTCAGAGACACGACGAGAAAAAAAAGAGAAGGTCAGAACAGATCCATGTTTTCGATCGGTGTGCTAGCTCCATGTTAATGAGTGAGCAATCACACAATGACCGATTGCCTCATTGCAGTGTGCAGCACATAACTGTGAAGAGAAGAGCATCAGTGCCATAAAGCTTTGACTTACATTGAGCAATTCCCATACAAGGCTGCATACGGTCAGCTTTCCCAATACCATTGGCATACAGACTGTAAAGCCTATAAATCATATTCTAGCAGAAGTTTGGATCTGTTATTCTCTGTGCTTGTACATTACCAATGGATGCACGCAGTGGGTAAGCTGCCGATTATTCATCCCTCAGGCTGTTTCTCTTGGCAATGAAAGTTTAATTCATGTTTCACAACAAGCGACAATAAGAATGCAGCATGACTGTACCCCAAGGCAACACAAAACAAAACCACATCTCAAAAGAAACTTGAAGTCAGTGCTCAGTATCCTGAGAGAAAAAGGTAACACATTTATTATATGTACTAAGGATGTGACCAAATAAAGATACATCTAGATTTATCAGCTGGTGTGTTCTAAATAGTTTCACGTTCATTTGTCATATACAGGTAACAATGAAACTCAGAGCCCCTCAAAATTGCACTTTAGAAACAAATATTGCACATAAAATTAAAAATAATAAACACTGAGATACAATATAAAGAATATGAACTATATAAGTAAAAGGAATATCAATACACACACACACACACACACACACACACACACACAGTAGGATGACAAAAAAAACAAATACTAATTGAAATACTGAAGTGGCTGTATACACAGTAAGATAAAAACAGAATATTAAAGTGGTTGTAGTGGAGAGGTAGTGTGTGCATGTACAGTGAGTACAATGAATGTGCAAAAAGTGTGCTGTATTTCAGCAATTCAGTAGCCTGATGCCTAGCGGGTATAAACTGTCCCTGAATCTGCTGGTGCGAGTCCTGATGCTCCTGTACTCTCTGCCCAACAGCAGGAGCGTGAAGAGTGCGTTGCTGGGGTGGCTGGGATCAGAGAGGATCTGCTGGACCTTCCTCCTATAGCACTGTGTGGAGAGGTCCTGGTTGGCTGGCAGTTCAGTCCTGGTGATGCGTTGTGCTGATCTGACCATCCGTTGTTGAGCTTTGCAGTCCAGAACATTACAGCTGCCGTACCAGGTAGTAATGCAGCCAGATAGAATACTCTCTATGGTGCACCGGTAGAAGTTGGTGAGTATTCTGGAGTTAATTCCAAACCTCCTCAACCATCGAAGAAAGAAGAGCCGTTGTCTCGCTGCTTTTGTGATCACACTCACGTGATGTGACCAGCTCAGATGTTGATCCCCATGAACCAGAAGCAATTGATGTGGATTGCGGTGTGACCTCCACCCTGCAGTCTCCTGTAGTCCACGATGAGCTCCATGGTCTTGCTGACATTGAGCAGCAGGTTGTTTTTGTCCTGGCACCATGATGTCAGGGTTCTCACCTCTGCTCTGTAAGCAAACTTGTCTCCATCTGAAATGCAGCTGATGATTCTATAGTCATATAGTCGTGGGTGAACTAGGTATGCAGCAGGGGGCTGAGCACACATCCATGAGGGGCACCGGTGCTGCGCGTCATTTTGGAGGACATCACACTGCCGATCCGCACCACCTGTGGTCTGATCGTCAGGAAGTCCAGGATGCAGTTGCATAAGGAGACACTGATGCGCAGATCCCGGAGCTTCATTACAAGCCTGAATGGAATCATGGTGTTGAAAGCAAAGCTGTAGTCAATAAGCAGCATCCGCACATAAGTGGTCTTGTGGTTCTGGTGTGAGAGGGTCGTGTGCAGAGCCAGCTCTATTGAATAGTCTGTGGATCTGTTTAAACTCTAGGCAAACTGAAATGAGTCGAGTGTAGCAGGCAGTGAAGATGTGATGTGAGCTTTGACTATATGCTTAAAGCACTTCATGATGATGGAGGTGCTACTGGGCGACAGTCAGTAAGGCAGCTCACATTAGGTTTCTTTGGGACAGCGAAGATGGTGGTCCTCTTGAAGCATGTGTGGAAGACAAAAAAAGAGCAGGGAATAGTTAAAAATATCTGTGAAGACATCTGCCAGTTCCTGAGCGCCTGCTTTGAGAACACAGCCTGGGATGCTGTCCGAGGAATGTTTACCTTTTTAAAGTATATGCGCACATCTGCACGAGGAATCTGAAAATGGCAGCTGTCCTCATCTGATAGAAACTCCGGCATGTTGTGGTTCTCAAAGTGAGTATTGAAGGTGTTCAGCTCCTCAGGAAGAGGAGCAGTCACCTCCCCCCATGTTGTAGCTCTTCCCCTGGTAGTCGATTATGGTCTTTAGCACACTCCACAATTGCCATAAATGGGTTACATAAAATAGGTATGAATAGGAGGAGCACTATAATTTGGACTTTTCTTTCTTCTTGTTTTTGAAAGATGAGTGGAAAAGCAGGGAGATAAAAAGGAGGTATATCTACGATTTGGGACATCTGAAAACAATTAAATACCATGATCATTTAGCTGTGGTTTAAAAGTTTAATAATTTGTGTGAGCTGTTGCAAGTAGGGGACACAGAAGCCCTTCCATTCAATGCAAGAGTTAATAGAGTAACTTAAATTTGTCTAGATTACATGCAGACTGTATATCCACAATAAGCGGGGGTAAATTTGAAATATGCAGATTTTATGTAAAAACATTAGGGTTTTTTGTTTTTTTGTTTTTGTTTTTAAATCTTTAACTAAATATTCCACATCTTTAGCTTAGGGATGAAGCAGGCTGACTTGGCTGAGGTTGAGAAACTGTCAGTGTCATGCCAATAGTGCTGACATTTCTAACTGCAACGATTTCCACTGCAATCTTCACAGTCAACGAAAAAGATACAGCCGATATAGTTCTTAGAACTCTCCGGTCATACTTTTAAATAGTTAATGATTAGTGAACCAACTCAGGTCCTGGGAAAGGATAACGATAATAAACAGTAAGGTTCACTTTTTAACAAGAGTTGCCTAAACTGGAGAAAGGATTTATATTCTTGTTATTTTCATCCAAACTAGAACAGATGTGAAAATATACTTACCTGCAATGACTAACAAGTGACAGAATGCAGCAAATCTATTTTAGTCTAGCACGAGGCCTGGTCTTATTCAGGAAATCCACCACTGTGCAGTCTACATAAGGAAATCTGGGTCATTCTTTATTTAAACCACTCTATGAAGTATTTACACTCTGAAATAAACTATTTTTTCCATAACAGCTATATTTTACTCTAACAATGGTCATAGGAAACAATCAACAATAGCCTGTGGAGGCAACATTACAAAAGAACTACTGCAAACAAGTTAAATATTTAGAGGTAAACCATGAATTACTACTCAGACTGACTTTCCTGTTTTACTCACACACACACATTATATACACACACATATATATATATGTATATGTGTGTATGTGTATACACACACACTCACATTAACACACACACACACTAATACACACACACACACACCAATGCACACTCACTAATGCACACACTCACTAAAACACACACTAACACACACACTAATGCACACACTCACACTAAAACACGCACATTAATGCACACTCACACTAATGCACACACTTACACACACACTAATGCACACTCATACGTATACACACACACTTACACTAACACACACTAATGCACATTCAAACTAAAACACGCACATTAATGCACACAAACACTAATGCACACACACACACTATAACACTAATGCACACTCTCACACTAAAACACGCACATTATTGCCCACTCACACTAATGCACACACTTACACTAACACACACTAATGCACAAAACTAACACACATTAATGCAGGGACTCACACACACACAAACACTAATGCACACTCACCCAGTCACCCACTCACTCACCCACCCACTCACTCACTCACTCACTCACTCA
>JBCNYG010000010.1:573336-604425 GCA_039654305.1 Porochilus rendahli | reverse complement strand
ATACATATAAATTACCCTCCCAAGCTCATAAAGTTGGCAACACTTGGCAAACTTGGCAAATTGTTGGCAACACTTATGGGTGTATAACCGGTTTCCCAGTGTTAAATGTCAATCTCTCATGTATGCATATGTTTATATTTTAGTATAAATTTTTCCATGCAAAAATGAAATCAGCAAAGTGAAATGTGGTGAAAAACACTTGAAAAGCAGGAAAATTAACCTAAAATTTCAGAAACTTTTTCAATCTGTAAAAAAAAACCTTTTTGTAATTCAGTTGTTATTGTCTGTACATTGTCTGATATGTCAATAAAGTAAAAGATGAAGTGCGTCCAATGATCTTTGTCTCATTCATATTTATACAGACAGATTTGTGATTCTTTATATGAAAATTCTTAGTTCTCACAAGGTTGTCTAAAGGTTATCCAGTAACATTCCCTGAGAAAGTTCCCAGAACAATTAGAAAACTTTCCAAAATACCGTTCAGTGAATGCTTTCATTATTAAAAACTAACGTTCAGAGAATGTTCTGGGAACTCAAAATTATTAGCTGGGTACACTGTGACCCTGATCACTAAAAAATAACAACAACAAAGAGTTTACTGAAGATGAATTAATTTGTGATCTTGAATGTTGCTGCAATAGTGTGAATTATTCTGTTTCGAAAGGGGCAGTGTCATGGTTGTTTATTGAAAATAGTTTAAAAACAATAACAAGACAATTATTAATATAAAGGAAAATTTGCTTTACAAAGGATTATAGACATGAAAGAGGTTCGCAGGGAAGAAACACGCCGACGGCTATGCAGCCTACTCTTGACGAAATCACAGAAGGATTTCAATCTGTGAAAACTGTTCATCCAAAAAAAAGGTTTTTAAAAATTCTTTGTAGTAGTCCATTCCCATCCGCTCCAAGTCAGGTTCGAAAACTTAAAACTCCTTTTGTTTTGGAAGTTGAAAGGCTATTTAACAAATATAGACTAGTATTTTTTACATTTACTGCAAATTTAAAAGACTATTTGTGCAAGTAAATTTAGGCAAAAGTCATGACGCCTCTCCATTAAGCATAGACGGTTGATATGCCGGATTCGTGGCTGGTACTCCCGTGGCCACACAGTGACTATTCAGGTGGATTTTGGATGCAGTCTCACACAGAAATATGTAGGAGGAAAATATGAGGCATGAGTTGTCATGTCTAGCAACAGTAACTGTGGTGCATATGTGTACACGTACATGTCTACTGCCACGCAAATCTACGGTAACATCCATGTATGACTCACAGATGCATTGATTCATGAAACGGTTGGACTGGCACACACAGAGGTAATTTCAGCATGACCAAACATTTTGTGTATAGAAGCCACGCCCTCCCAGAAAGCAGGGTGTGTTCCAACAGAAGTGCAAGGAACACTTACGGTGTGCTGGCGGAAAGGCTAAAACTCATCTGCCATAGTCATTCCGGCTATGTAAGACTGAGGCTTATCTCTTATCTGTGTCAGACCGAATACTGTTTGGAATCAGAAAAGAAATCAGGGAAAAAAGCACTCTGCAAATAAGTTAATGTTTTGGGCATCATTTAAATGCAGTCCCACTGCAATCACACACTGACCACAACATTTCAGGGTTCATAATACATACAAAAGACAATTAAGAATAAAAAACCCACTTGTGAAACCAGCCAACAGGAAGCTCCTCTGTGTGATGCACGACAGACGTGTAGATGATGATTCCATGCTCGGTGCTCTGGACCTTCAGTTCGGTAGAAGAGTGAGCTACGATGAAAGGAAAAGTATTGCTATCACATGCAGATAGGTAACAAATTAAAGGAAAAACAACAGGAAGTGCTCAGACAACTGAACCATATTTGCATGTGTTTGTCCTTACACATGGTATGAGTATCATAGTCATTAAATATGACCTTTCAACCACCATTCCCAACCCCCAATCATATTTCCTGATGTATTTCGTTTCACCATCCATCCATCCATCCATCCATCCATACATGCATCCATCCATCCATACATGCATCCATCTACCCTCCCTCCTTCCATCCATTTTCTCCTGCATATCTGATCCTATCATGGCAACACTCTCCAGCTCCTCCTGATAGATCTGGAAGTGTTTCTAGCCCAGACAGGATGTATAAGCCTTTCAGCAAGTTCGGGGTCTGCCCCGGGGCCAGTCGTGCCTGAACGCTGACTCCTTTCGATACCGAGATGCAGCTGCTCTACCCCGAGCTCCCCCGGATGTCCGAGCTCCTCACCCTACCTCTAAGGCTGAAGACAGACAACTTGTTTGTGATGTCTTTCCCACAGACCTAAATCCAGACATCAATTTAGCCTCTGTGCTTATTGAAACACAGCCAGTTGAGAGGACTTTGAGCTCAATTATTGAGCCCCAATAATGAACACTGCTTCAGAGTCACGTAGATCTGTTCCTTTTGTTATCTTGATCCGAAATCGACACAGAGTAAGCCTGCTCAGCATTTTAATCCATGCTATAAAGCATGCTGGGACATTAATTGCTACATTTGTATACTCATTTAATTAGGTTTTTCCTTTCTATGTAACTTTTACATCATAGAACAGAAAATAAAAAACAGTTTAAAGAATCGTGTGGAAAGAGTATAAACTCACCTATAACTTTGAACATTTCATTCAAGATGGCTTTATAACCTTTAGGGAAAAGTCAGAAATCTTGGAATTATCTTCAGCATGTCTTAGAATATTATACTGGATACAGTTTTTCAGAAACTCTGTCTTAGATGTGAGATTTATCAGAAGAAGAGTGGATATTAAGGAAAGGCTCCTACCTGCTTCCGTCAGATCCAGCATGGTCTTATCCTTTCCTCGCTCATCCCACAGATTCACCTCATAAACACCTGCGTCTTTCTTTGAAAGCTGTTTGGAGAATTATGAAGGAAGTGAGCGGCCCTTATGAAATCATTCCGAATGAGACAACAACAATAAACAGGCACCAAAAATAAAACCAACAAAGAATTCCGAAAAGGCAAGCTTTTCTCCTGCGACGGATGCTGCAGGCAAACAGGGACGCCACAGAAATAGAGGACAGAGATAAAAACCACATAACAACACATGAAACTCGGCGATAACTTATAAAGGAAAAAGCTGCAGACTTTGGGCTTCTTTAGGTTTTCTTCAGCTGCGGGTTTCTTTTTCACTTCTTTGTCATTCTTTTTAACAAGCTGGAAATTAGACAGATATTGCAGTTAATGCCAGTAGCAGCCTGCAAAAGCGGCATGGGAGGATCACCTCCCCAAAATTACAATATTTACATGCACTCATGGTAATCCTTTCCGCCATGCATGGAATCTAAATTTCAATTCGTTTGTCAGTAGTTTGCGGAACAGTCATGTGACACAAAAAAAAAAACATTTTACGTTATCAGTGTATTTGCTACCAGAAGCTGATTTCAAGCATTTCATAAATTTAAAAAAATACTATAAAAAATAAAAAGACTTGAATACAAAATGACTGAATGACATTCAATAAAAAGTACAACCTCCCATTATTTATGAGTGAAGCCTGTAGCGTAGCTGCTAGCAAAGCTCGCTCTACAATTTCCCCACAATTTCCCCTGCAACTGCCTGACCTTGCCAATGTTGAAGGACAACTCGCCAGCCGCAATGCCAATTTTCTTAGCATCTTCGTCATCCTCTGCGATCTCCATTCCATCCTTAATCCAGGTTATCTCAGTGTCAGCTTTGATATTTCCTACCTGAAGATATGAGTGTAATCATAAGGTGGGGCGAGTAGAAGAGCCATGTATAAAATATTCATCTGACTGACCCGGGGTGGGGGTGAGGAAAAACTCATTATATTTTGCACAACCTTACCTTGCATTTTAGGTACACGTTACATTCTTGAGTGACCTCAAAACTGAGGTACTCCACAAAGTGAGGACCTGGAGGTGAGAATTGGAAAGGGTAACGTTGTGGGAAAATGTTGATGTTTTAAAAACAGACATGCATGTATTCGGCATTTAAATGCCTGTCATACCTTGTCTCCTGACCCACTCGGCTCTCTCAAACTCAGACTTCTTCTGAAGCTCAGCAAACTCTGTTTTGTGAAAAAGAGGGGAAAAAAGAGTAAAAACATGCAGATTTAGTCATTTGGCATGTTCAATCTACAAGTGAGGTAGAATTTAACCCACGCACTTACTTTTGCTGCATCATGGGGCAGAATGACACTGTGTGAGGAGCATGCTATCCACCCTCTTCCACATACATGAATTCACACATGCCCACGACTGGCTACTATTGTACTTTAATTGACGGGGAATGTAGAGCCTCCCATCCTTTCTAATCACCAGGGACCTCCTTATACAATATTATCCTGATGTCTAGGCGCCTGATTCTGTAAGTTATACTGGTTTTGTTATAATTCTAAAACCTTGAACCAAGTAACAGTAAATTATTATTTCTATACACAGTTAGCAAATAATTTATTCCTTCCAACCCAGGATTCTGTACTGCCTGCCAAAGTGTTAACAGTTTAGAGTGTACCTATAGGACTCTAGACGAATGATCTCAAGGAATTGAACAAACAAACTCATGATCTCAAGGAATGAAATACAATTTTTTTTTTTTTCACTTTTGGTTATAACCATGTTTTAAAATGTTATGGATTTTCTGGTGGTAGTTTTCATAACTCAGAAACTAATATATATTCACAATTATGTCCATTAAATTTCCCTGTGTGATATGTTCACAGGCCATCACATAATTATTACTCAGACTTTATTGCAGAAGGAACCTGGAGCGGAACTCGGGATCAATTGCACACTGCACACGTCCTGATCTCTATTAGCTTTAAATACCACAGAGCTCACAAAAGCCACTATACGATGGTATATAATGTGAACTACGTAAGAACAGTCATTACCGTTTGTCTCGTTAGCCGATAATGGACTTGGAGCTAAATCGGATACAGTAACAGCTAATAATAGAGTGGAATAATGGAATAACATGATCAATCAGTAAAGCCTGATAAAGTTCAATCAGCAGTTAAGAGAATGCTGTGTATGCTAATGGATGTCCTGCACAAAGCCCTAATAAAACCCCTGTGAGGGCTGCTTGATTCCTTATAATCTTTTCCTGCCCTCTACAGGCCATATCGGAATACAAACGTATGAGTGCACAGTGAAGGAAGGTGTAACACGGTGCAAAATGACGGCGACTGGTTTATTTTACCTTTTCCAATAAGAACCAAACTGGTACGTCCGGTAGCTTTACCATCTACAAGGTCAAACGTGAAGGTTCCTTCATCAGTGATTTCCAGTGAGTCCATGAACAGCTCAATAATGCCGGTGTTCTTGTCGAAATTCATGGTGTATTTCTGAAGAATAATGAATAGTGATGTCGATCAGTGTGTGTGTGTATGACGGGAAAAAAATCAAGTGCGCAGGCATACCCAGAAATAAAAATAAAAAAGGTCCTACTTGTTATACCTTTCCTTGAGTAATGATGTTATCATTGAATACATAATCCACTTGGCACTTGGACGTAAACTTGGCAACCTGAGCCCAGAACCGCACTCGTCCTTTCTCCTGCAGCTCAACAGCCATTTCAGTCTTGAAAGGAATTACTGCCAAGAAAATAATAAATAACAGGATGATAAAATAATGATAAAAGAAATTAAATAATAAATTACAGAAATGGATAACAGTTGTTTAATTGTTGCTAATGTTGATGTAATTATCATTGATCTGTACTTACTGGGGAACTTGTTGTCATGGCTTATTTCCAACAAGCGCCTCAAACCTATAGAAAATATTTTTTAATGCATTCCATTAACATGTATACTGTACACTGTCACACTCATGGGTTCAATAAATACACTGCACATACAAGGCTGTGATATATGTGCATGCATGTCCTTGACTTGTAAATGTGAAATGAAAGGCAAGCCTTCCAAAGTTATATGAAACGTGCATATTTTTTATTATCAGGTGGTTTCTACTTACATTTTCAAAGTTGTAATGTACTAAAATTCATTTGATAGTTTGCATTTGTCAGTTTGAGAAGGATGCTGTCTGACTCTCGCCAGAGTGTGAAATTGTGAGAATAGGACGCGAATCCCCAGTATAAGGCAAGTTGATGGCAAAAATAACAGTATACAGACATTAAAAAAACAAATCAGATATAAACTAGTGAGCTTGGGAAAAGCATTTAAATTATATGCTCTTCCGTTCACATACATTGAACTAGTGTGCACCCATATATAAAAGAAAAGAATACTTCATGTAAATAAACAATATTCATATGCAGATTAGTTCCGTATTACAGAGGAAAACACGTGGTTGGTTGATCCTGATCCTAAAGTTTAATTTCCTCTTAAGATTCACATAAAGACATGACGCACCAGCTTCTGAAAAAGATTATGAGTCTTTCTGTCCAAAATCAGTAGAGAGAATATCAGTGTCATTCGGCAGAAAGTTGGGGAAATGTGACTCACCCTCTTCAGTCAGAGTGTAGCTGGCAGAAACTCCATCAGTGTTGGTGACAACACAGGAGTAGATGCCCAGGTCCTCCAGTGAAGGATCATTAAAGATGGCTCTGGATCTGAGGACACATCAGCTGGTATGAGTACGAGAAAGACACCGACACTGTGTGTGTGTGTGTGTGTGTGTGTGGTTTAATTGTGCAAGAAATGTTTCTGAAATCTTTTTCAAATTCCACTATCACCAATTAGTCTTTCTCTTTTCTTCAAAGGTGCTGTGACATCAATTACTTTTTCCTTTTATTTCCATTTCTCTACCTTTTCTTTCTTTCTTTTTTCACTTTACCCACTTTGCCTCCCACCTCCATCCTGCCTTGTCTTTCGCAGCACATCTGGCGAAAAAAAGGTGACACACGTCTCTTCTGGCTTCCAGACAGCCTGCCACTATTCATCCTCACACTAGCACCCACGCAGCATTGTCCAATGCTGAAACGAACTGCTAAATGTCTAATGCTGCCAAGTGACCAAACCTTTCGCCACAGAACAAAGAGGCTATAGATCTTACTGATGGATGAGGACCAAATAAACAACACAAGGTGTGAAAAACACATAAGTAGCTTTAATAAGTAAGACAGAAACTTACTTTCCCTTGACTGTTTCGATAGTCAGACGAGAGGTATCAGCGAGAGCCTCATAGTTCTTTGACCACACAAATTTCGAACATTCTGTCATCTCTGCACACTCGAAGATCAGGGAAATCACGCCATCGTCATCCACATCAACCACAATCTCATTAGTGCCTAAGGAAAACAGCATTTAAAAATCAATTCCTGGAAATGGGATGAAAAAAACAGGTTGTCTGTTGTGCATGAGGCTGTTTTTTCTACCTGGGCGAGTCTGAGCCACAACGGGGTCTGACGCTTTGGAGGGTTCACCAACACCTGCAATATTCTTAGCGCTGACCCGCAGTGTGTAGGAGGCACCTTCCTTTAGGCCAGATATCTGGGTCACAGAAAGGTTTACAGTATTAATAAGTAACTTCAGAGCAGCCTTTAGGGGCCATGCAATAGGATCTCACTCATGTAATACAGCGTTCCCATCCAAATTCGTGTCAAAATTCCCTGACTTTTACTGAATAAAATGCTGAATTTCCACGATCTATAATGAAAAAAGGAGGAAAATAACAGGTGCCTTTGTGCTAAGCAGATAAATCCTTGCTTTTAAAGCCTTCACTTTTATGAATAGTATTTACTTTTTCGCAAATGTTTTCAGGACAAAATTTCAAGTTTCCGCTGCTTAAACAAAGTGATAAATATTGCATGGAAATATTACTTAATGCCTATTAAATTTTAATAAATGCCTAATAACATTTTATCATACAAACAAAATTCCCAAATACCCCATGACTCCTTAAATATTGTCAAATCCCCTGGCTTTCTATGTCAAGAAACCTTTTTAAAATCCCACGATATTCCCCAGTGTAATATTCCCTATGAGAGATGTCAGTGGCATGCTGAAGCTGAGGTGTTGCAAACAAACTGGCTCTAATATGAACATAATTAACAACACTCATTAGCTCCGTGTGATGTGAGTTGGTCTGGGAATATCAGACGTCGCTGCAGCTACATCTTTGGGAAAACTCTGCCATTAGAAAACATAAATACAGTTTATTACTATTCCAAAAGGACAGGCCTGTTTTTAGTTAGACCAATTTCTAAACCAGTACAAATCACAAGCCATTCTAACGAAGAGAGTAATAAAAAGCCTGAAGAATGTTATAATATGACCACATGCCACAGATACAAGTGTATTCAGTCTGTAATCAGATGACGACTTGCCGATTTTCCACGATGCTTCTGCGCCATCACATGGTCAAACCCAAGAAGAGCACTTCCACAAAGTTCTACCATGTTTAAGTGAATTGATAGAAAGACTTTTGAAATAAATACATTTTGTGAACAAATACATCAGCTTCTATTTCCTGAGTTAACAGATAGGTGGAAGGAAAGATGATGATGATGATGATGAGGATGACAAATATAAAATGCGAGGGTAGGATACACCCAGAACAGCTCGCCAGGCCATCGTAGGGCAACACAAACACACACTCACACCTAAGGGTGATTTGGAACAGCCACTTAGCCTATTATGCATGTTTTTGTAGTGTGAGAGGAAGCCGGAGTACACGGAGGGAACCCACGCAAGCACAGGGAGAACATGCAAACTCTACACAGAAACGCCCCGAGCCTGGGAATCAAACCTGGGACTTTTTTGCTGTAAGACAGACATGATAACGAGTGCACCAACATGCCACCATATTATTATTATTATTATTATTATTACTATTATTATTATTATTATTATTATTATTATTACCCCCTCAAAAAATTTAAATTCCTCTCTGTAACATCCTCACAGATTCCAAGTTCTCTCTGTGATATCATCATCTCTTTATCTTCATTACTCCTGTTCATCATCACTCCCCTTCTTCATCATTCCTCCTTCTCCTAATCACTTCTCTTCATCATCTTTCCTCTTCCTCTTCACCATCACTATTCTTCCTCTACATCACTCCTCTTAAAAACCCTCTCTATGACATCATGTCCTCTATATCACTATCACTCCTCTTCATCACTTCTCTTTATCACCCCTCTTCCGCTTTACAGACCTAGATGTATTAGATACTATCAAGATTTGACTATGTGGACGGCTTTCCCAGGCCATGATGCACTTTCATCTTGATTGCAAGTTTCTTTACAAAACCAACCTGGAAGAATGTGTTCTTGGTAGATCTATCATGAACACCTCTCCATTTGCCTTTCCCTTCCTTGATATCCACATAGTAGCCGGTGACGGGGCTGCGGCCATTGAACGTGGGTGGCTCCCAAAGCAGCACCAAGGAATCCTTCCTCACCTCCAGCATGTGAAGGCCATGAGGAGGGCCTGTGTTACCCAGATGAAAACACAGAGACATAACAATGTTTGTTATGGATGTTTTACAGCATGAATACACTAACAATGAAAGGGTAGTGAACAATGACTTACAATGAAAAAACAATGAGAACCTGGTTATATCATCTAGTTGCTCTTTTTGTTATACGTTTGTAAAGAGTGACACCTAAAGGCCATTGAAGACATTACACAGTGCAGTTAATGTTCAATTATCACAACCTGATAGTCCTCACAAGAGGACTAATTCCTCTTAATATGCAGATGTGAAAAAATTTACAGATGTGAAACCGCACAGATGCCCCGCATTTAAGCAGAGAACATGCTGGTATTGCTAATCAACAACCCCTACTCACTATAAATCAGCATGAGTTCATTAAAGGCACTCAGTGAATCATTTGATTAACATCCAGCCTTATAGGAGAGAGGAAATGATTCATACAGCTAAGTGATGATTAAATGATTCATCGAGCATCGGTGCACAGCAGAGCAGCCTCAACTGACTAATTTACCTGGCACTGCAACAGTCCACTCCTTACACTCAAAGGCAGCACTGCTGATGCAGGACTCACTAATACCAGCCTGGTTAACTGCACGAACCTGGAACTGGTACAATATGTTCTCCTTCAAGTTCTCCACCTGAACACACACAGAGAGATGGAAAGTCATTTAAAAGTTGTTTTAATTTTGTGCACAACGCAAAGCATGATCATATTTTATTCAGATATACATCTGTCTGTTCGCAGTGGGGTAGCCATGGCCTAATGGTTAGAGGAGAGGATTTGGGACTGAAAGGAAGGAAAAATGTGTAGCGGCAGGAGGGGTGAGCAGCATCTACCCCTTCCTCCACCTTTATGGCTGAAGCGCCCTCGAGCAAGGTACCTAACTGCCAACTGCTCTCTCTACAGGTGCCACACCAAGAACCACATAAACAAACCCAATTAAGATTCAGCTGAAGGGTTTGAGGCAGACACTGTCAGTCACGAATCGTCTTCATAGCCATATAATACATTTTTGCCTCTCTGTGCTGGAGAATTTCCCACTTCTCCAACTTTTTTTTTTTAGACAGCTCTAAATTACACTGTATTAAATCACAGACTTCTACTGTATTAATTATGTATTCATTATTTGTAGATTTTTGAGATCATATTTGTTAGGGAGGAGAACACCTCCCCTAACCAGGGCTGGGTTCGAGCCCTATCACTAGTGACAGTGTTTCTGTGTGGAGTTTGCATGGTCTCTAGTATGGGTTTCTTCCGGGTACTCCAGTTTTGTTCACACAGTTCAAAGACATGCACCTTGGGTTAATTGGCTATTCTTGATGGCCCCTTAGTGTGAGTGTGAATACTTGCGTGTGTCTATGTTAGCCCTGCAGTGGACAGGTGAGCTGTTTAGGGTGAACGTAATGCATTTTTTTGGCACAGCTCTACTGTACTCTACTGGGTCCCTCTGCAGGCCAGCAAATGCAGATACACATATAACAGTCTGGTTTCATTACAGAATGAGTTTTACAGAAGTACTGAACGTATACTGTTCTACAGATCTGAGGCTGATAAATCCCCAAAACCAGGAAAACTCAACCCTCATCAATAGGTACACTAATAATCACACTGGGGCTTAACTTTGCCTTAACTTCTGACAAGTACATGTTAGGGATCTGTGTTCCACCAGTATCTCACTTGATGTACACATTGTGACATCATTACACACTGATTTATCCCCACACTCTGTGATAATGTCACAGAGAAGGGTGCTACCACCCTGGGACATCCCACCCACAGAACTTTATAAACTGCTTATAGTCGATATATGTTACATATTGATACGTTTCATATTGAGTAGAACGCTATATCTTGTCACAGTAAAATGGCTATACACTGTAACCGTGTGAGGCAAACAACCACATCAAAATAAACCACTTTTTTCACCACTGACAGGCTCATATTACTATAGTTGTCTCACAAATAACTCTCATATGGGTGTGTTCCTATGTTTATGTATTAAATCCTTGTAGTGTACAGTACAACAGTTTACCTTATAGGTAGTTCCAGTGACAGCCTTGGTGTTGATTTCATGCCACTTGCTTACGACACTGCCTTTAACGGTCCTGTAGTCCAGGTAGTACCCCCTGATATCGGCTCCTCCGGTTTTAGCAGGAGCCTGCCAGTTCAATACCATGCAGTCCCGAATACGCTCCACCATAGTGAGACCAGAGGGAAGAGAAGGCACCTCTGTACAGGAAACACCTCATATTAATCCTCTATTCCAAAAAACATCATCTAAAGATTTTAATCCTGTAAACAGCTGGAATTTTTTTTTTTTTTTTTTTTTAATAAATAAATAAATAATTGGTGGTTGATGCCATTAATCGCATCTACTGCATAACTATTCAACTGGGGCCCATCACTGAAACTCTGTAGCACTGCTTTTGGACAGGGTTAGTCTGTTGGGCTTTTATTGCCCAAACCTTAAAAGCCAGTGCTTTTTCCATTTTCTGTGGCATAAAGCAACTAGGAGTTTACAGGTTACATTACCAGTGTTTTTACTGGCTCCCATTTATACTACTGGGTGGACAGAGGTACACTCGAACCCACGATCATGAGCCCAACACCCTAACCATTACAACACTGGCGCCACCTTTGGGCAGGGATCAAAGACCTAACACAAAAGTTAGGTTTCCTGAAGGTGTACTGATAATATTTTTACACCTCATGACATTTGAACAATTTGTCAGAATTTAACAGAATGAATGTTATAAAGCAATTCATTTCCTCGGTTATGCATTTTAATAAGCTGGATTAAAAGTTAATATGAGAGAGCTTTTTCTGATAATACATTCAGTACAAATCAGCACTCCTGTCAAGCTTTCACCCAAATCATGCTCCTACTCACTGTGCTCTCGCCGCACCATGACTCTGGGAAAGATTTGGACCTTCTTCTTCATGTTCTACACACAGCATGCCCTAAAGTCATTTACAAAACACAGCAAGAGACACACAGCATGGACATACTGCATTGCAGAGTGACACAGTGTCACACTTCCCAAGAATCTCTTACACATCACAGTCTGAAGACAGGTTAGTCGTTAAACATGCAAGGTTTAATAAAACAAACTACATGGTTTAATGTGATTACTTTTTAGTGGTGAATAATCTGCTCAGATATCATTAGAGAGCATTGTACATGCAGCACTGTCTCCATGCAGCAGGTCCACTTCCCAATGAGAACAGCATCATTTGGCTGCGTACAAATATGTCTTCAGCAGGGTACCGTGAGTTTATTGTGAACTGACAAGGCTTCTACGGGGTGTTGTGATAAATGGGGAGATGAAAAGTGCAGAGATGATGGAAATGTAGTCAAATACAGGTCCTCATGTATTGCATTCTATTCTATTCATACCCACTGGATATGAGCAATCGCCCATTCTGATTGGCTAATCTTCTACTAGGATATCAGCTCATATATTATTAATAGCTACATCATGACAGAGTTATGACATCAGAACCTCAGTAACTGTTCTATTCTACGAAAAGCAACAAAGTTTAGAATTAATTTATTTGATGTTTTATTGAATGTATTTTCCAGAATCAGACAGATTTCTTCCCTCAATAAAATGAACTTTATTAGTTTGCTACAACAAACCAGCCTCCAGTTCTCAGTGAGGCCTGATGCCGGTGACATGGTGAAGACTAGCAAGACGCACATCTAGCATGGTCGTTTAAGGTGAACATCCTAACAGTAGCCAGATGGCTCTTCTTCATTCTGGATTTATTCCCAAAAAAAAAAGCAACAAAATTTGGACTGAAGGTATTTGATGTGTGACCAGCATGAGACTTTATTGTCCTGCTGAGAGGAACAGGCCTCCAGTCCTTGGCATTGTCTGATGACGGTGACCAGAAGAAAGGTGAGACTCTGTGCTAGCTGGCTCTTAAATGTACTGAGAAAGTACTACTGTGTACAAACAGTTGAAACCATCTGAAGATGATTTCTTCTAGTAGAAGTAGAATCTAACTACATTTATGATGATTTAAAATGTTAAAGCAATTTAGATGAACTATTACTTTTTTAAATACTGACAGTATGAGTTCACTCGCAGCTCTACATATCTCATGCATTTTCCTTTTCCTTCGTCATGCCTGTTCTCCCCAATTTGTGCCGTAGTCAATTCCAACTCATCAGACCGAGCTTCCCTGTCACATAACAACCACCAACCAGAGAGGGTGAAGGCAAGCATGTGTTTCCTCCAAGAAACCACATCTTTTCTGAACTGCTGCACACGCATAGTCAAGTGAGTGCTGTCCGCCCCCATTTGCATGAGTTCCCAGATGCCCATGACTTGACTATGACAGGGAAGGAGCATATGCCATTCCTCCCTCCCTCCGTGAGAGCTTAGCCAATTATCTCTTGTGCTCCAGGCAAATGTTTTTTTGTTGCACTAATCAGGAGCCCCCAGAGTATTTATTTAAATGGATTGCTTTGCTATGATCTCGAAACAGAACTTTATACAAACAAGTGGAGCTGCTATGTTGTATTTAACCAATCAGGCATAGGCTTAGTGATGGGAAGGCTTTTTAATTCATCCTGACAAAATCCAAGCTAACATTACAGACAAATGAAGATAAGCAGATAGAAACTGTATGATGCCAAAAAAATCTTTTATGTGTATTTGTCTGTCCACAATCCCCAAGTTTGTTCTCAATCCTAATAAGTTATTACTTTTTTGCGTGAGCTATATATTCATTCATTCATTTATCGGGAACTGCTTAATCTCAGCCAACTCTGGGCGAGGGCAGAGAACACTGGGGACAGCTCGCCAGGCCATCGCAGGGCAGAAACACACTGACAGCAATGCAGCCTCAACTTGACGAAAATCAGCAGTGGTTCTTTTACATGCCTCTCACCACAGACAGTGAGACACATGGCTGGCCTTTGATAACCCAGTTAACTGCACTGGGGGACAGCAGTGATAACCCATTGATAGTGGAAGTTAACCCCTGACAAAGACAGGGCTATATATTGTTCATGTTATTATTACTAGACATTTGTGAGCTTACGGAACTTGTACTTAAAAAAAAAGTTAAGTAATATTATGATAGTCATTACAATTAAATAGACAGGAAGTTTCCAATAGGTCTAATGCCAGGGTCTAATTAGATAATTAAAAGTTCAACTTCTTCTTTAAGTTAGACAGAGCATGCATGTGTCCGAGTGCCCATAACACACAAAAGTTCAGTGAACGCGTGTGTTCGCTGAACCAGTCATATTCTCTCTTTTTCTGTTCTACTTGATGGGACTCACCAATGGCTGCTTTCACAAGGCAGGATTCAGACTCGCTGGAATAAGTACTGTAGCCGGCAGCATTCACAGCCTTCACTCGGAACACACAGTTGTCTCCCGTGTTCAGACCATGACACACAAACCTACAAGTCAAAGTTCCCACCCAGATCAACTCAAAGATTTATACTATTTCCATGGACTTAAATATGGATTTAAATATAATATATTAAATAATTTTCTAAATATGCAAGAAGAGAAGCTCTACCTGGTTTCTTTGACTGGCTTGTTGTTGCATGGCACCCACACATTGCTGCCCACGACGCTGACTTCCACGTAGTAGCGCACAAGCTCTCTGGTCTCTTTAGAAGCTCCCCAGGTCACCACAACAGAGGAGGCTGTGTTCCTGATGGGCACAACAGGTCCTGTTGCTGAGGGCAAGTCTGAAAGAGTTGGACTGGAGAGTGAGGACAGATGGAGACGAGCCAAACAGCACTTGAGTCCAAAAGATCACTTAGAAGATTTACTACTCTATCTATCTTACTCTATTACCAATAACTAATATTATTCAATAACAACAAATAGCTCAAACAAGACTTCTATAAATAAGAATAAATCAGATCATACCAATTAAGACACTATTTAACGAGAGACAAAAGCTAATAGAAATATTAGCAGCTGTTATAACTTGAATGTAAAGGGATATGAACAAGATATTGAGATTTAGTATATACTTCATGGGAATGGCACAGTCCAATTGGTCCACGATTAGAGGATTAAAAAATGATAAAGCAACATCTACCTTGCCTTTGGGAGATAATTTTTAATTACTATATACACAGGAAAGGCATCATCTGACTGGACTGCTATCTCAGCTACACAACACTTAGCTCTCCTCTGCAGAGCTGTCCTAACCTGTCTCTGGCAGGGTTAAAATAATATATAATAATATATAAATCCCATTTTTGTTTGCTTTTCTTTATGTTTCTGTGTTGTATATACTATAACTCTAAAAGGGGTTTGAAGATATGCCATTATACAGCTCTCATGCACCTGCTCACACGTGCTGAAGCCAATTCTGGTCTTTTAATAGATTAATAGAATAACCATATGGAAATAGAATGGAACAGTAATAAGAATCCAAAATACCACTACTTTAATCTTTAACTTCACATAACAATATGTATATATATATATATATATATATATATATATGCATGGCTCAATTTCTATATTGATATATGACCCAGGATTTCACTGCACAGGATTATCTATGGGGCAGTGGTGGCTCAGTGGTTAAGGCTCCAAATGTTGGGGGTTCAAGAGCCAGTACCACCAAGCTGCCAATGTTGGGCCCTTGTGCAAGGCCCGTAACTATCAATAGCTCAATTGCATAAAAAGTGATAAATGTAAGTCGTTCTGGATAAGGGTGTCTGTAAAATGCTGTAAATGTAATCTAAAAAAAAAACAATGGAATATCAAAAATGGTGACTCGCTGGTAGGTGCAGAGGTTTCTGGGAAGGATGAGCTGACCATGAATTGCTCTCTTACCAAGTCTGTCCCCAACAGTCATGGCTCCAGTGGCCTCAGATGGTTCACTAACACCAGCAGAGTTGCAGCAGCGCACACGGAAGGTATAGGATTTGCCTTCAGCCAGGTCAAAAAGGGCAAAACGAGGAGACTTTACTGGCATCCCTGTGTTCACCCTCTGCCAGGCATCTTGTCCAACCATACACTGTGAACAAACAAACAATACATCTAGTCACAGTGGAAGAATTGAGTCATGGTTGTGTTGCATCTATTAAGTTCAAGCTCACAGAAGAAGAGCTCACAGTTGTCAGGTTTCTGGAAGTTGCACTGACGTTAAAGCATTTCAAAGGATATCATGCAGCATAAGTAAAAGATGCTGAGGATTTGGGGGATTTGAAAGTTATTTCAGGGATTTGGTGGATTTTAAACTAAAAATCTTCCCCACAATATCTAGTTGACTTTGTTTGAGAATGAAAAAAAGTGTTTTGTTGTTGTTTGTGGTCATGATTCTTAAACCGGGATCCGTGAAATATAGACAGTGGGTGTACACAAAGTAATCTCTATGTTTATTTATAGTGGAGGAAATCATGAAGCACCCCAGTGACGCAGTAACAAGCCGGTCTATAAATAATTACAGTATAAATCTAATGGATGGCTTTAATAAGAAAAGTATTTTGTGAGAAACAAGGTCATAATTTGAAAAAGCTCTGTGGGACCAATAAGTATCTAATATATTATTATTAATATTATATACTGAGTGTCACAAGGATCTGTGGATTTTGTTTATTCACAGGTAAAGTCCCTGGTTTATGAAATGGTGATGAGTCCATTAAACACTCCATGTTACATAAATCTGTTTAATATTTGTCTTTTGCCAAAACATCTAATTCTACTAGGGTCATGGGGAGGCTGAAGTCAAATTCAGCCAGACCATCGCAGGACCAGCACACATAACACCATTCACACTTATACTCACACCTAGGAGCAATTTGGAACAGCCAATTAGCTTAATGTACATGTTTTTGGACTGTGGGAGAAAACGGGAGTACCCGGAGGAAACCCACAGAAGCACGGGGAGAACATGCAAACTCCACACGGAAACACCTGAACCCAAGACTTTCTTTCAAGACCTTCTTGCTGTGAGGTGGACGTGCTAACAACTCTGCCACCCCATTAACGAATTAACTGATACATAGTGTTTGAATTTCGGAACTTTGAATCTGTCGTTGTGTGTGTACAGGTTATGTCCTTTCATTCACCTTCTCCACATAATACATAACTCCTTCATGTCCTCTCTGTGCAGGAGGCTGCCAGCTGAGCACCACGTAGCTCTTAGTGGCCTCAGTCACAGCCAGATCAGTAGGAGGACCAGGAATTACACCAACTGAGGGAGAGAGAGAAAGAGAGAGAGAGAGAGAGAGAGAGTAATGTCCCTTATTATCTTGTATCGATGTTGTTTTTATTTGTACTGTAGATCTTTTCGAATCCAACAAACAAATGAAAAAAAATGTCTTCAATACACATATATTGGAAGGAATTAAATTTTACCTGTGGGCTCTTCCTCAGTAAATTTGATCATACCAGTCCATGGTGCAGAAATACCAGCTGATGTAAAAGTAATAAGAAAGAAAGTCAGTGTCATTCATTCGTCAATAGAGCAATGAACAAAAACAAATAAAACAATACAGAAACGTCTCACCTCTCAGACGGGCCCGGTCAGATGGATCCATCGCAACTATAGGGTCAGAGACACGGGAAGGGTGACTCACCCCAGCCATGTTCAGAGCGCTCACCCGGAAAATGTAAGTACGCCCCTCTATGAGCCCGGTGACTGGAAAACGGGCATATTTTACTGGCGTGTCATTACACTGAGTCCAGTGATGAGTGCCAACCTCACACCTGCAAACAGCACATGCATCATTTTGTACATTTACAGCATACACTACCCTGCGAAAAAATCCTCCCTTCTTGAATTTCAATAAGCACATAGGTGAGCACCTTTGACTGGATGATTACTGTGATGATTAATATATTTCAGCTCGCGATGTTCAACCATGTAAGAATCAATCATGTAAGAAAACATGTATCAGGATTGTAGACACTGAACGAGAAGGGCCAAATTACTTGCATAAATGATTCAAATAGGATTAGGAACTGTCCAATGGATTATTAAAACTTGGAAAGATGAACCATTTACATAACACAATATGTGTGTTTGAAACAAATCAAAACTGACTGTGATCAGAGATCATGAATTGACAACAGAACTCATGGCTATGTTTAATAGTAAAAATAAGAGTCTTTCCTCACAGTGTAATGAAATCTCACAGGATTGGGGCTAAACAGCTGATCGTTGATAACATTTCTTATTGCTAGGGAGCATAGAGTTCGGACTCTAGAGCAATAAAAGAAGGTCATGTGATCTGATGGAGGCAGATTTAGCCCACTCCAGAGTGATGGCCATGTCAGGGTAAAAATGAAAGGGCATGGAGTAATAAACCCACCAACCGGTCCAGGCTCAGCAACATTATGTGGGAATATATGGCTCTTTATTTGCACTTGGACCCAATTGCACATGTAATATTAAAAATCGAAGTTTTAAAAATATTTACATCCAGCTCCGATATGAGCAGTTGACATATCTGCTCAAGTTCTAACCACTGTGAAAGAATGTTTAATGTGTAGTTTTGCTAATGTTGTTACATTTTGATATTATTGATATGGGCCTCTTATAACGTCTGTCAAGATCCTTATATTTGATATCTTGGTCTATAAGATGCACATACTGGCAAATATCTGTACTGTGGTTTTAGAAAGCTGGAAAGAAGGTAGCATTGGTTGCACTCAATAAAGGAATTGTCCTAAAAAATCCATACAAGTAGTTCTGTCAACATGAATAAAATACAGGTGAAATGTCTGTCAAACCAATTACATGTTATGTTCATTTATAAATTGGTTCACACATCTGTGGGGAAAAAAAACCCTAAAGCCAAACTGAGTCTCATGAATATTTATTACTTCTGGACACTTTTCTGACTTCCTTCTCTCACGTGGGGTCGGCTTACAAACGAGGGATGTTTGTCCATACTGCTGGTTAATTGAGCCACTGCAAGAAGGTATGTTACGTGCATTTATGGTTTTTGTCACATATAATTAATTCAGATTGGGCAACTTGTATTTAAATTATGTCGCTACATAGTAAACATGAAAACATTCTAGCAGCAGTGTAATATTTTTTGTTTGCCCGTTTTTTAAAACAAGAAATGTCAGCTTAAGTCTCAAAGTGAGAGACTTCGCTCAAAGATAACTTAATCTTGAAAGACAAGCAGAGTCTGTGGTGTTATGTGACATTTACAGTTACGAGAAACTATAAACTAGCAGAATGTTTGGAAACAATATTAATATGAAGTACATAAAATATTAAAAACCCCATGTAAGTAAGTAAGTAGATGCTTATTGTCGTTTTAGCCTTATACATAGTACATAGTGAGATGGAAAAACAGTTCACCAGGAACAATTGGTGATACATGTAACTGTTAAGACATAATAGAGACAAGACAGATACAGAAAATTAAAATACACACACACACTTACGCTCACACACACTCTCTAGGATACACGCTAGGATGTACATGTTCATATAAATAGTGCAAAAAGACAACAGTGGCGTAAAACAAACACACTAGGCAGGACATGTAACAGAATTATGATAGCTAGTGGTTATGACTGGGTACAGGATAACAGTAGCAGAGAGAAAAAGTGAAGTGCACAGAGGTGCAGTGTGCTGGTTTGCATTATACGTTGCTAGTTTATATTATAGGTTGATATATATTGCGCTATAGGTTGTTCAGCAGTTTATATTATAGATGATAGGACCTTCTACCCAATAGTAGTAAGTGCACCAGTTGCTGAGCTGTGCCACCTCCTCTCTGTACAGGGCCTCATTGCTCATAGGACGTAGTCTAGTTTTTTGTCCAGTGTTCAGACATTTGTCAGTAGAATGGAAAGGACAGCTGATCAGCTAGCGCTAGCTTTCCACCTAGCTCGGATCCATGCCCATTTGCAGCACTTCCAGTTTCTGGCACACCGCTTCCCAGGTCTCCTCCCCCAGCAGGAAGCATAGGGAGACACCACGGGCTGTGGTGCTAGTTCACGTAGCGGGCAAAGTTCACGGAGTTTGTCGAGAGTAACTTCTGTAATCAAGTTACCTGCATATCCTCCGATCTGTAACATTGTGTTTCTGTGATACACTATTGTAGTCTATTTTATGCCCATATTTCGAAATTGCTGCTGAAGAAAAGTCTGTGCCAGACCAAGTAAACATCAACATAAACACCAACCTTTTCACCCCGTTTAGGTTGCTGGGTAAAAAAAGATACAGTTCTACTCAAAACAAATGTCAAAGTTAAGTGAAGTGTCCATCAGTGTTATGTGACATTAATTTAAAGTGGCTTTAGAATTTATTCTATAGATAATATTATCTTTTAATGAACATTATTGTTTTCTTTACAGTCCTAACTTTGTAAATTGAAAAGAATTTTGATTGTTTTTATGGTTTTAAAAATGTTACTAAATGTCCCCACAATGTACCCAAGACCAAATAATGAGCCATATATAAACAATCCATTAGGCTTTATACAGAATGGTTGATTATTTATCAATAAAAACTGTTTATTAAGAAGCACTGCTTAACCAAATATCAGTCTCGGAAACATGCCTCCTGCACCTCACCAATCTCAATTTAACCACAGTGAGTTAATTAAAGAGTGTTTTGCAACACTACAAAGTGAAAAGTGACAGGAACTGAAGTTTAATTGGGGAGGAATGCAGGGGAGCACAACGCCTGTCTCTTTGGATTATGTGAACAGCAAGCAAACCAGATTCCCTCTACTATAATTTGATGGGAAGTCAATCCCATTAACGTCAAAGCATTGCATACTGAGCAAAGATTCACTTGTCACCTTCAGAGCATCCTCATGTTTTGCAACAAAGAACAACCTCTGCACTACGCCAACCACACCCACAGAGTCGTCGGAGACCAGCTGCCACCTCTCCAAGTTATCTACAGCTCAGTGGATCTACATATGCATGGAAATATCTGCACAACCATTGGATGATGCTGTTACCTTCACTGTACCAGCACGCTTGCAGCAAATTACATTTTATATAATACACTGTTGCTAACTAGCTGCACTGTCTCTTTATAATCATGAATAGACACTGAAGACAAGGCCAGACCCAAGACCCAGAAATTAAGTGTCATAGATAATAGATGTAGGGATGTACGTATGGATGGATGGACGGTACTAAATTCACGATTTTTTGAAAAATATACATTTATATATTCAAAGTATAAAAGACGTATCACTCTGCAACACAGAGACATTCAATTTAGTATTATTTCTTTTCTGAAAGAACTTTCCCACAATATTGGCAACCATGAAAGAATTTATGTTCCCACCTCCTCCATGTATAACCTCTGGGTGAGTGTGTAATTCAACAACTTCCGAGTCTGAGTCAGTTCATGTAGATGGATTTGCACATTCACTGACCTGTCTATAAAGTAGCCCAGGATAGAGCTGCTACCCTCAACCGCAGGGTGTCTCCAGGTCACCACCACGTAATCCTTATTAGCATCATGACACCTCACATCCAGAGGGGCGACAGGGACACCTTCAACCTCCACGTCAGCATCTGACACACACACACACACACACACACAGTTGCATTCTATTTATGGCAGTGTATGTAATGTGGAAAGCCAGTGTAGGAGCCACAAACAGGTACTTCTTAGTTTTACCAACTGAATCAAAATAACACCTTGTATAAATTTATTATCACTTACGAAGGAGATCACAATTTATTTATTTTGACTGATTAATATTGGCAGACACACCCTTCTCCTTGCATTCTTTTGACTTCATCCTAATATAGAAGCTGCACCACCTGAAGAAACCTAATACAGAGAGTGGGCTGCCATTTAAAGACAGTGCAAATAAAAAGAAAGGGACTTCCCTCAGGACTCACACTTCCTCCTACATTATTTCAACATTTTCTTTAAAACATTTTGTTTTTATATAAATTTAATAAGATCAATAAAAGAAATCATTCACATGTTTCCCAAGAACAATGTATGAATCTTTTTTTAACCGTGTAAAAGTGACTAGGATCTCTAGGTTATCACTTTACACAAGGAGCCCTTTCCAATTGTGTACTCAGCTTTTCACCTGCCTGCAGGGAAAATAGATTTAACACTACGCCTGGAGCGCTATGAAGTGTTGTGGTCAATCCTGAGTTGCAGTAAACTTCACCTCGGACAAACACAAAGGCGGAGTGAGAGTCGAAGCCAGATTTGGTGTTGACTCGCAGAGTGTACAGTCCCTCGTCCTCTTTGTTGAGGTGGATGAGAGTCAGTGTTGCTCGCTGGCCACTCCAGTGCATCTGCACCCATTTAGATGATTTCAACAGCACACCTATTTCAAAAAATAAATTAAAAAGGTTTAACTGACAATGTTGGAACAGTACAGAATAAATTATTCGACCGGAACATAATTATTAATCCAATTATCATATTTAATTACCCACACTAGGCCTCAAATTTTGATATATAAATATTTAATTGAATATTTTCGTAACTTGTTTTTTTAGAGAATCCATACCAGAATTATGGCTTTCATGACAATTACATTGGATCAGATGCCAATATTTTTTATGTTCAAGGAGACTCACTGATGTGATCTTTGATTTGTTGTCTTCAGATCTTATAACCAGGATGAGTTATGCACAGATTACACTGGGATGTTTAAACAAATCTAAAACACAATTATAAATTAAGAAGAAATTCTACTTATAAAAGCAGTTTGCTTACATTAATCTTACAAGTATACAGACTGTTGTTTGAAAGTAACAGGAAATTGTAAATGTATTTTTATTTTTATTTTTTTATAGCTAACAAAAGATGAACATATCCATTCTAGGCTGGACAAAGGTCTTGTCACAGTCATGTGGCATCAAATCAAATCTGGATCAAAGTAATTAGTCAAATATAATTATTAAAATTTGAAAAAAATTGGAAAAGTGCTTGATTTTACACACACACACATGTATACATATAATACTGCTGCTAGCACATATTATATACATTCAGAGGGTTATTTTAAGTTACAGTTGATGAAAATCGACCCATTTCAATTCGAAAAACTAGGTTGGTGAGATTGGCTGTTTACATGAATGTCCACATGTGCAACAAGACTTTTGTCAATGACTACAAAAACTATATGTTTAACACATTTAATAGTTTTCCTGAGCCGAGTGCCTACCCACCGTTCCTGTACCACAGCACCTCAGGCTGGTAGCGTTTCACAGTCGGATAGATGATGACAGTGCAGCCCAAACTCATAGTCTCTCCTTCACGGCCGAAGGCCACTCCGAACTTGTCAATAATGGTGGTCCTGAAGGTGACGCCATATTCAGGACTGAAACCATCTTAGCAGAGGAAGACAGCTAAGAATTAGACCTTAAAAATGGAAGATGTTTGGTGTATGTGTTTAGAACTATAAAGCATATTGCAGTAACTGGAATTAAACGTTTATAGTTTGTGTAAATGTATAAAATGTAGATTTAACACAAATAGAGAGACTTACGGGGTCTTTCAGTCACTGCTTCATCTTTAAATCCTTTAAAAGGCAAAAGCAAAAATTCATCAGTGCTATAATGAACAAATTAAATTCACTCACATTCCCTGGAATATGCTAGATATGAACCATTCGTGTTTACCTCCTCTCAAGCCTCCAGTAACCCCAAATATCAGCTTTGTATATAAAAACAATAGCCAAGAAAAATCATTTTGGTGGAATACAAATAAGGTTGCCCAGTGAAACCACCCCAAATTAGTACAGTATGACTAATTAATCTGTTTTACATATTGTTTTATTTCTGTTTCTGCTTACAATAACAAAAACAAGGCTACGTGGCCAGAAGATTAATCTTGCATGGCGATTTTTCTCTGCGTGGGTCGTGTGTGTTCATGTTAATGGCTGCCATTTTAGTTATGCTGATAGTTCTGCACTGTGCTCTTTCCTCAAGATGGCGATGTTTACTAATATCATCATGCCCTTGTACGATCATGCACGATTCCTTGACACTCATGCTAAGGAGTAAGTAAATGGTTTTAGAAAGCCATCTTGGCCGATTCCATTTTATTTCCAAGAGATATCAATGTATTTCATATGCATTTAATATACCTGGTAACTGAATGGGATCCTTTAATGCTACAGTACAGAACAAAATCTAATGAATACGCGCATCACTTACAAAGATTTTAAACACTATTTCAGTCTTAATGGTACAGAGGCGAACTCTAAAATGACAGTTTAAAATCATTTTGGGTTCAAGAGAGACACAAACCCTCATTTGATAACCAGAGGGTACCTGCACCTGGCCATGGTGGATGTCACTTGATATCTGTCTTATTAATGTATTTATCAGCCATTTAGTTAATTTCCAGTGGCACAGAAAATCAGGCAAAATAATGCGGTAGGTAAAAACTAAATTATTTGTCGTACCATTACTATTCAATGAAAAATTGTGTATTAACACTCAAAATGAAGAAAATGTTATGAGCTACAGGGGGAATAGAAAAAAAAGTCTGATTGGTCAAATTTCAAGGTCACCAGAGACCAAACTGTGATGTAATATCGGTATTGCCTCAAATCGGTGACCCAAGTGTGGAAATGCACATTTTCATGTACGGTACCTTCCGGATATTTCTTTACAGGGAATCAAGAAATCACCATTTAAAAAACACAGTGTTATTTTTAGCAAAATTGTTTGATCATAAAGGAAAAAATAAACATGTTCAAAATATTGACTGGTCCCTACATAGTTTTAAGATTCATCACAAGGGGCTGTAGTGAGCATGATGACCACACCCAGACACACCTAAATCCATGCGTGTCATTATAACAAAAAAGGTTAGTTCTAAATTAGTTCCTTTAACCAGCTCATAGATGGAATAATGATAATTTCTCAAAATTATACACTTGGAACTGCCGATAGGTTATCCAGGTCACTAGCGGGATTGCTGCATGCGCTGTTATAGGTCAGCTCAGAAGTAAATAAAGAAAATTACAAAGCCCATGCAATGTCAGGCAGCTCAGTAGGAACAGTAATTCTGATGTGACGGCTGAACAAAAAGCGGTCCAGGATTGCTTGTGAATGTAAACAGTTGATGGGATGTCAACAATTCAACTGAGGAGTCAGGTCTCCAAGACACACATGCTTACTCTCGAAGCACAGTGTGGAGGTAGTCCACAGCAAGCTGTGGATAGGAATCCATTGGTGGAGAACTGGAGAACTAGTGACCCAGTGTCAGAAATCATCTCCTGACAATACAAGCTCGAGGGTTGCTGTGAAATTCGCTGTGGATGTGCAACAAAGAAACTACAGTGTAGCATTGTATGCGAATGTGGTGGAGTCTCCCAAAATTCCTATAATAGATATAAGGGTTCTACTAATCAGGGGATGGTAGCATGAAGCAGGTGTTTCAGCAAATGGTTGCCAATGGGTTAATAATTTGGCTGACAAAGAGGTAATTCTGATGGAATTATTTTTCCAGTGACAGAACTGATATTTATACTTTATTTTAATGCTAGGTTTTATGCCAGGGATATTATTCATTAACTTTACCCTCTTTGAAAATTCCATTTTGCCAACTGGCAAATTTTTATATCATTTGATGTGGCCACCAGTGGGTTAATACTCAAAATTTTTCAGACTCTTTACCAAAAACTGACCATAGGCCCCCTCTGTCAGAATTAGATCGTAAAAATCTTGGTTTATTCATGAGTCACAGATTTTAGGTGATACCAATATTATGTCACAGTTTCACTTCTAGTGACCTTAAAGCTTGATCAGATTTTTGTTCAATTCCCCTTGTAGCTGATAAAATTCTCCTCATTTTGAGTGGTAATACATAATTCTATGTTTCATTAGTAGAAATGGTAGGACAAAGAAATTAGTTTTCCCTACCGCATCATTTTGGCTGATTTTTCGTACCACTAAAAATTAACAAAAAGAAAGAAAGAAAAAAAAGAAAGAAAGAAAGGAAGGAAGGAAGAAAGAAAGAAAGAAAGAAAGAAAGAAAGAAAGAAAGAAAGAAAGAGAATTCCAGTGATATAGCGACTAGAGATCATGGAACGTCAGTGAATTTCAGCAACCGTGTAGCAGTGCCGGGTCATATAACCGCTGGTGACATGAAATGAGTGGGTAATGAGTTAAACTTATGTCAGAGCAGAGCCTGGGGTGTCAACTAGCAAACTACAGTAAGCTACATGGCAAAGGGCATCAAGCAAACCGCTTCCTGTGTGTACGGCCCTTTAAGATGACAAAACAGGTCACTGCATTATGCTGTAAAGAGACCCAAGTGACCCCTGAATGCAGGGAGCTATGGGTCTAAAATAGAGTCTGAGATGGTGTCAGCTGGCTGCTACACTCAGAATAGAATCTACTTCACTCAAATGCCTTCCTGCTTCACATGAACTCTATTGAACAGTGTATGATGTAGAAAAATAAATACTGCATTAATGTACCGTATGGCCAGGATCCACTTTACAGTATATCTCAGATCTTTACAATTCATTTACAATAAGATCAAAATATAAACTGTTGTTTAAAAAACTTTTAATGACAATCGTTTAATAAATTATATCTGAATATTATTTTTAATGTTTAAGCTTTGAGGCACTAGCAGTAGATTATTCATTCGTTATGGTTATGGCTTCATCCTGGTCAGGGTCATGGTGGATCCAGACTAGAATATCTCGGGATGGGTTGCCAGCCACACGCACTTTATTTACACCCAGGGAGCAATTTATAGTCACTGATACACCTACTTAGCATGTTCCTGCATGCGGGGGGATTGTATTAACACATTTATTTTCCTGGTATCGTTCATTACTGTGGTCCTTTATGCAATATGAAGATTCATGTAAATGTTGAGAAATATGATTCGACAAAACTAGATACATTTTTCATAAATTCACAGTACATCACACATTATGATTTCCCTGAAGTGCTCATCTCTTCTTCTTTTTTTGGACAGCTGCAATAAAGCCATATAACCATAAAACCCCTTAATATTCTAGAATATATGTGCACCTACTTTTAATGATGACCGAGGCAAAGGCAGAGCTCTCGCCTTTCACATTGAGAGCTGAGATGCGATATTCAGCCGTGTCACTAAAATCACAGCTGCAATGTGACAAAAAGACCAACTTTCAGAACAAGCACATTAATATGACCCATCTCAATACCTGAAACTATTCATTTATATACAAGAGACAAACAAAAAGAAATGCAAGGTTTAGCATCAAGTCCGTGTCAAAATCCTTACTTTTTAATCTCCAGTGAATGCATGTTGTAATTGCTTTCTGTGGTATACTTCTCACAGTGAGCCTTTGCATCGATGAGCACATTATTTTTGTACCTGTTAACAAATGAGGTTCACCAGACAGCAAAAAGAAACAGCAGTTGGACAATTGCAATCTGTTTTGTGCATGTTAATCTACAGTGCAAAAATGACATATTGGCAAACTAAACCTATCTTCATTATTGGCTCATTTAATTAATATTGTACTTAATATTGTACAAGCTTCATTGTAATTTTTTTTCAAACAAACATTGTGGCTAAATTCAAGTTGATATAATATAACTTATACTGTAAAATGACACCAAGGTTAACTATCTTGAATATAGTTAAAATGATGGAACATTTCTTGTTGGAAGCTTGCAAGACACGAGGCCTAAGATTATTAATCTTACTGTTCTCTTCAAATACACTGCTGATTTCTTGTATTTTAATTTTTGAACAAATTCTAACTAATTCTCTTTGCAGTGTATTGGCAGCAACATTTTTCTGAAGTCTTTATTTGCAAGAAAGGAGCCAAATTATCTGCCAAAGGAATAAAAGAACATATTAATCACCAGTAAAGATATCATAAAATATTGGCTTTTCTTTTGTTACATCATAATGTTAAATATTAGATAATATTTCCATTAGCTGGGATTCTTCACTTGCTATATAAGATAACTTTTTTACATATATATATATTTTTTTGCTTGGGTAAAGATAGGTTGGTAATTAATGAATTAATTAAATACATTTAGTTTAAGATTTTGACTTATTCTTCGCTCAATTTGTCTATGACACATTTATTTATTCATTATTCATGTATTTATTTTTAACTAGCCGTATCTCATTTTGTGTTCTTGTCCATAAGTGGTTCTTACATGGCTATAAAATCTATATTTATACCATTAGCAGAAAGAAAGAATGATGGTAAACAGAACAGAAGGCCTCACCAGGCCACGCGTGGTTTCGGCCAGCCTGCCACAGTGCAGTGAAGTGTCACACTTTTGCCTTCCCACACAGTCTGTCCACGCGGCTTCACAATAAACTCAGGAGGATGAGTCAGACTGTCAGTGTTCAGCTTCCTCTGGAACTCATGCTTTTCTTGAATCTGCATTGTAAGGTAGTTAAACAGTATGAATACAGGACTCTAAGATCCAGTGTTTAAAATAATAACAGAAAAGCTGGTTGTACGGCTGACTATGTCTTGACAGTAAAAAAAGATTTCCACATATTTAAATTGGTTGTCCACTACGAAATTCATTAATATATAAGTAATAAATAAAGTAATATCAAAGACACTGTCTACACGGGGCTACAAAAAATAAAATGAAATAGACACTACAAACTGTCAACCAGAGATTTGTAAAGATGCCAACATTTTAATCTTCAGTAATAAAATATATCAAGTATATGTATCTGATCATATCACATATGTGTAGTGTTCATGTTCATAGTTTATACCCTGGTCTTTAGCTTTTAAATACACAGACAAACAACAATTTGTACAAACAGAACAAACTAAGTCAGTGGAATTTTGGTTTTTACCCAAAACCAAAAGCTGGTGTGTCATAATATTTAAATGGTTAGTTTACCGATTTCAAATCAGCTCATTGGTTGAGACGTTATAACACTATTTGGAAACTGCATTTACCAAAGTAACCCAATCGACTGCATTGATCATATGTCACTTTCTGCTTCTCAACAGTTGCATCCTTGTTAGGCTGATCAATCAGTTTTTGAACATTGGATTCTCTGTTGTGCTTAATGACTGGAACCAGGAACCCAATCATTTCGAACACTGTTAACTGAACTAACATGAGCGATTAATATTGCTGTTGCAGGTCCAGCAACCTGGCTAAAACCTGACGTTAGCTGTGTGAAGAAATAAAATGTAGCTAGCACAATGTAGTTAGACATCTCTAGGCTGAGTGAATGCTTTTGTCACCATTTATTAAACTGGTTGCTTATACAACAACACCTTCACCAGCTAAAAATATACTGAATATAATATATACAGGGTGACCCAAAAAAAACAGAACCCATATATTTCTGTCGGAAATTCATAAGTTGAATTCTAGCTTTTTGGGTTTTTTTAGGATATGAAGTAGATTCTGTGCAAAAAAGATTGGAACCATAGTCTTCACCAACATGTCGGGGTCTACTAAAGAAAAGACATTTTGTGTGGAAGCCTATTTTGCCAACAAATCATATACGGTTGTGCAAGCAAATTTTCGGTGTCTAAATCTTTTATCAAAAAGCAGAATTTTCTCAAGGTTGCAATTGCAGCAAAAATCAGGGAAATCCCCAGAGAGGAGGGCATGCAAATGATTGACAATTTTGTGCAACGGATGCAAGTCGGTCACCAGCGCTGAGGAGGTAATTTGGAACATATTCTGGAGAGAACATAACATCCTAGATTACTAAAAAACTTTTGGGTATAATCAGACACAGACAGAAGTTCAAGTGTACAAAATTAGAATCATTTTGCTTTATTTTTGTAGCAGTAATTAAGAGATTAATAGGTTCTGTTTTGTTGGGTCACCCTGTATATATATATGTATTATACTATGAATACATTTTCACCTAAAATTATAGAGAAGTAATTTTTTACTTCTTTTTACTAGGAGCCCTTTTAGACAAAAGTGGTGGTGTATGATATTATATACAGTACATAATATATACTGGGTAGAATATAATTATACTACATATATATAATTGGATTCTTAATTTAAACTGCTCAGTAATGGTAAAAAGTATAGAAGCATGACCTTCCTGGTCAGGGTCAGTTTTTCTGCAGACTCCCTCATAGTTGTGCTGCGGCTCTTCTTCACCAGTTTCAGCTGATACTCAGAGTCTCTGGAGAAAAGGTTCTTCATCACCACATAGCCCAGACCCTCCTCCTTCACCTCCTCCTGACTCTCCATCAGATCTTGAGTGGCTAGATAACTGATCAAAGAAATACACATTCATTTCATTATATTCATAATCATTCGTTTTCTTACAGATCCAGAAATGAATCGTTTAGTAGGAAGTGATAATGCAAGTTGGGCAGAAAAGTGGCATAGTGTTTAGCACATCCGCTTCACAGGAGGAAGGTCTTGGGTTCGAGTATGAATGGTTGTGTGTATTCCTACAATGGTCTAGTGAGCTGTTCAGGGTGTACCCTGCCTTTGCCAAGTGTCAGCTGAGATAGGCTCCAGCCTCCACGCAACCCTAGTAGGATTAATCGGCAAACGACAAATGAGTGAGTGAGTGACAGAATATTAAAATCAAATAATTACAGAGAAAGTGTTTTATATGCACGAGCATTAATAAATAAGATGCATATATTTAGGAATGGGGGCAGTGGTGGCCTGGTGGTTAAGGTGCTGGATTACTGATCCCAAGGTCGGCGGTTCAAGCCCCACTATCAGCGGGTTGTCACTGCTGTCCCCCCAGTGCAGCTAACTGGGTTATCAAATGCCGGCCAT
>JBCNYG010000010.1:552366-562413 GCA_039654305.1 Porochilus rendahli | reverse complement strand
CGCATCAGCCCGGCGGTGGCGTATGGTATCTCTCTCTCTCTGTCTCTCTCTCTCTCTCTCAATATATATATATATATATATATAGTTTTGTTTCTGGGCAGGAACTCCTCAGTTGTGTCTATAAGTTGAACTCTGTTCTTCCTGCTCGCAGTGGACTGAGGCTGGCAGTCCTGTAGGATTAGTTGTAAGGCTTCCACATCTGAATCTCAAAGTCTGTTGGATTTTGTGACAGTACTTGAAGTGAAGAGTGCTAAGCACTGAGTACTGAGGGGGGAAAAGGCAGAGCTGCAGCAGTACCACTCGATGTTCTATTATATATGGCATGGGTCACTGGGACACCAGTGCTCAAGGAGAACAGAATATGAGCATTAAAGTTTCATTTCATAAAGGAAGAATCAATTTTATATCAACATAAATTTGATAAACAGCTCACAGGAGCCTCTGTGTGTAAAAGTTTGAGGTAAAGGCAGAAGACTGAGGAAGTAGGCGAGCATTCCGTTTCATTAGAGCTAAAGATTTAATCAAAGTCCAAGTTAGCTTCTCTTTATTAATGCTATTTTAGTGTATAAATCCACAGCTGTAAGACAAATGTTTGATGAGCTCAATATGCAATCAAGATTAATAGAATCATTAGACATAAAACGAACAAACAAAAATCCTTGGGCAGGCTGGGAAGATGTTAAAATGATTCCCTTTTGAAGTTTGGGAAAGAAGAATTACATATTTACGAACATTCTGAGATCTTTCTGCCGCTCTTAAGACGAGGAGTCAACTTGCAGTACGGATTTTAAATACACCATTGTTTGATGACATGGGGGGGGGGTCCTTATTTTCATTTTTAAAAGCCATACCAACACTTTTTTTGAGACAAAGTCCTGCACACACACTGCATAAGAGTGAATCTCCCGATAGATATCTTTATTGATAGGTGTCTGAGTCGGGTGTTATAAATAAATAAGACTTAACAAAGTCCTTAAAGGGTTCAATCAACCAGTCCTGAAGGAAATAAATAAATCTCTCCCGTGTTTCCCGACTTCCTCCTGGAGTGAAAGCAGGAAAGGATACCACTGACTTTTCTTTTTACCCTTTCTCACTAGCTGAGGCCCTCGTTCAGTTGTATCACCTGTCTTGTTTGGTAAATTTTTGATTATACTTTATTATTTCCACAAGGGAAATTAATGTCTCTACATTAGGTGGTTTGGTGCTTTGCTCAAAGGCACTTCAGCCATGAATGTGGAGGAAGAGAAGGTGCTGCTCACTCCCCCACCACCACACATTTTTCCTTCTGGTTCCGGAATTGAACCAGCAAACTTCCGGTCTCAAATTAAAGTTGCTTCTCTAACCATTAGGCTATGGCTGCCCCCAGATTAGCATGCACACTGCTAAAATGATCACCTCGCAAGTGATAACTCCCAAATAAGCACTGAAAATTTTATAATTTACCAATTATAAGATTATTCATTAATTTATCCATTTTCTAAGGTACTTAATCCTAATTAGAGACACTCAGCCGACTCTGGGTAAAGGCGGGGTACACCCCGGACAGCTTGCCAGGCCATTACAGGTCAACACTCATACAACAATTCACACTCACTCTTACATCTAAGGGTGATTTGGAACAGCCATTTTGCCAACTGTGAATGTTTTTGGACTGCTGGAGGAAACCGGAGTACCTGGCGGAAACCCACGCAAGCATAGGGAGAGCGCGCAAACTCTGCAAAGAAGCCCGTGAATCGAACCCAGGACCTGCTTGCTGAGAGGCAGATATGTTAGCTATCACTCCACATCACTAAAAAGGGAAATAATTAAAGGTAAACATTCATTTCTTTTATTTATTAATGAACCACCTAATCCTAATTAGGGTCGCAGGGAGGCTGGTGCTCATCTCATCCGTCTCCTGGAGATGGCAGAGTACAGACAAGACAGCTTGGGCCAGCGTAGGGCTTAAAGTAAACAGATATAAAATACTGCCGCTTGCTTATGTCTGTTCTTATTATTTTATTTATTTATTATTATTTTTTTTCTAAGGTGCAGCCCTGATTTCTGAGCTTTCTCTAATATGAAAAGACACACACACACACACACAGTTATACCTGTACAGTCTTTACAAGTCCCTTTTTCTTCATCCTACAGTCACTAAAATTCTCAGGCACGCTCTGCAAATAAAATCAGAAATTAATATTAGCCAAGTAAATAAGCTGTAATGTCCACAAAACAATCAACAGATTACTGAATTATCTAAAGGAGCAGGTTGAATTTACGTTACCTTCCTGGAATTATTGGACGTACCGTACACAATGTATTTGGTTTTGAATATTTCTAAGCAGGCACCAATAACCTGGTCAATACTGGTGCTGATTCACAAATACGTAACCTACTTAGTACTAAACAAGCAACATTCGCTCTGATCATATGGCTTTACGTTGCATTTTATGTTTGGTTTGTTTTATCAGGTTTTAATGAAACGGCAGGAGGAGCATGATTATCTTTCAGATTCCATGTAGTATATACCAAACTTTGACTCGGCTTATGTTCTGCTCATCAAGCTCACCTGGCCAAGCCTGTCATTGTTATAATACATAAAAATACACCATAAAAACCTTAATTTAGTTTGCTTTTCTGTTCCCATGAACATTTATTTATTTACTAAAACATTTATGAACCACAGGCTCGGTGGATGTCAACAGTCCCCTCGATGCTCCGCCTCAAGGAATTTCAGTGATATCTACTGAGTCTTTGGAGAATAACTGTTGTAATATAACTGAATGATTACAGTGGTTCCCCAGGAATACAGCAAACTCATTATGTGAGTGTAGGAGGGATGTAAAATTTGATTGGTTGACATGTGGCCCCCAGTGTGTTAGTCGTTATACCAGATTGTTTCCTTCCACTGTGTGTAAAATAAGACTTTTTCACCATGACAGCCAGGATAACACCTAATTACAAATAAAACCGAGTGACTATGGAGGACTAAATCATTTGCTTTAATACCAGGTAACTGTTTGTACTCCATATGTTTAACACAGAAGATGCATTTCGGAATAGCTACAACAGTTCAGCTGGGAGAAAAACTTTCAGGCCAGTAAACCTTTTCATATAATAATAATAAAAAGCTCCGTAAAATAGGCTGGACCAAAACAGTAATTACCACAGCATCAATCTCCTCAAGGATCTTCATAAACTGTTCAGCAGCCAATTTTACTCTGTGGTCCAGTTTATTAAGAGCTTCAGCTTGGAGATCCTTAGCTAAAAAGCCCTAAAAAGAAACAAGCAGCACCGCAGAATGATTACACAGAACAAATCACATCCATCCAAAGCAACACAAAAAGCCCTGAGAGAATAAATACATGCATTTTTCAGTCCTGTCAGTTCACCATGCACTTTCTCCAACTTCTTGGCTGTTTGTTCCACAGACTTCTCGATGTCCTTCAGCTTTTTCAGTTCAGCTTCCTCCTCCGGACTATTCTAACAAGTCGAAGTGTAAAACACACACATCTCCATTTACATCAACAAACCAAAAACACAAAGAACACCTCCCTTTAAAACAGATTACTTAAAAGTTATATTTTACCCTTTTGCCAATCATCATAAGTTTACATCCATGCTTTATTCCAATGCTGGACAGACTTTCCTCCATTTCCTTCAATGATTTCCCTACAGCAAAGGACGACATCATACAAGACCTCAGTTTTACTGTTAAAGTAGTGTTTCTGGAGAAGAAAGAAAGGGGGTTAAGCCTATATGACAGGGTTGGAGGTTTGAGGCAGGTTTTTTCTGATGGAAGCATTAATACTTACCTAAAGCATAGATTATCACTTTTGTGTGAAAAAAATGGAGAAAAAGGGCGACAAAAATGTTGATACTGTAAGTTTGAAGTGGTAGATTATGCATAGATGCTTGTTAAGACATTTTAAAGGTTATTTTTTTGTGCATGATGTTTGCTTTCATTTGAAATCCAGTTTTAAGGGTTGCAGGTATACCAAGGTGTTTTTTTAGAACCAGTGTTTAAAAGGAGTCCAGTGACTAAACTGTGCTCTGGTGTTTGCGCTTTAGGTTTAAAGTTATCAGATAGTTCACTTTATTGGAACAATTCTGACTACATGTAAGTGTTATATACCATTTTGTTCTCTAGGACCTGACAAAAATGCAACAAAAAGTGTATTGTTCAAAGTTAAGGGTAAACAAGCCAAATACTCAGCCACCATGTTAAAATTCTTGATGTGTAAATATAAATATATATTGGTCCCTGTTAAAAAACTAACACTCAGGCAATTTAAAAAATAATCCCAGCATACTTGGATAGTTCGGACATATAATGATTTCAATATTTTGTTGATTGTAAGAAACAAGTGTTAGTTTTTGTAACATGGAAGTAAATAAAGATTATGTTGAGAACCCAAGCATCAAGTTACCCCGTTTTGTGTTTTCTGAATTAGCCAATACGATCTAAGACTTTTGTATGTTTTCTTTGACATGTTTAGTCTGTGAACTGTATCATTACAGCAAAGATTTCATAGTTATAACCATTAGAAATATTAATGCTAACAATTTACTCAAATTCTGCCTATGACGTATTATATAAAATAATTATTACAATTGGTGGTGTCTCCTAACTTCAGAAATAAAATCCTGACAAAATTTTACTAAAGCAAACATGTTTCATTTTGATAAAGCTGCAAAAATTATTTTTTTTTTTGATGAAGTTGTAAAACCTTACTCAAACCTTAAACCCTGTCATACACTGACAGTAGGTACGTGGAGCCTTATAGCTTTAGCATAGCTTTTTGTGCCCATCCCAATAAAAATCACTTGATTTACACACCGGAGGCAAATAAAATGTAGGTGGGCATGGGACTGTAGTTCTTCTAACTGTTTGTCAAACTTAATCAAAATCTGACACTTAGAAGGTAGTTGTACTACTGTTCAAAAGTTTGGGGTCACTCAGAAAATTTCACGTTTTACATCAAAACACAAACTTGCATCCATCAAATGAGTTGCAAAATGAAAATCAAACAGATGTTCAAAACTAAACATTTTTAATTTGCTAACGTCTAAAACCTCCCGTTTGCAAATATCACAGCCCTGCAGACCTTTGTCATTCAGGCTGTCAGTTTGTTGAGGTAAGATGGAGAAATTTGATCCCATGCTTCCTGAAGCACCTTGCACAAGTTGGACTGACTCGATGGGCACTTCTCTTGTACCATACACTCAAGCTGCTCCCACAACAGCTCAATCAGGTGGAGATCTGGTGAATACACTGGCAGCTCTATTATTGACTGAATACCAGCTGATTGCTTTTTCTCGAGGTAGTTTGTGCATAGTTTGGTTCTGTACTTTGGGTCATTGTCCTGTTGTAGGAGGAAAATGGCTCCAATCAAGTGATGTCCTCATGATATTCCAAAATAGAGTGATAGCCTTCCTTGTTCGAGATCACTTTTACCCTGTACAAATCTCCCACTTTACCACGACCAAGGAAGCCCCAGACCAGTATATTTCCAAGCATTCCACCAGCTTCTTTTCCTTTACTGGGCATCTTACAAGTGGTGTTCTTTGTGACCCAAACATGTTAATCTTATATTCATTTATCTATAATCACTTTTTTGCAATATTCTCCTGTCCAGTGTCTGTGTTCTTAATCTTCATCGTAATCTTTTCCTTTTATTGACCATTTTTTCTTTGCAACTTTTTATTTAAGCTGAGACAGTTACAATTTAATGAGGCTGCCTACTTCTCAAACTAGACACTCTTGTGGACATGTCGTATTGCTCACTTGTGCACCGGTGCCTCAGACTTCACTTTTTATCCTGGTTGGAGCCTGTTTGTGCTGTGAACTGCGTACTACACTCCATTGTATGAGATCTTCCGTTTCTTGGCAGTTTCTTATATGAAATAGCTTTCGGTTATCAGAACAAATGTAGAATAACTAATTTTAGAAGAAAGAACCTTTGGTTATTTTGAGTCTATAATCAAACCTACAAATGCTGATTCTCCAGATACTCAACAAGCCTAGAGAATAAAATAAAAAATCTCAGTTTCCCCATCAACGCCGCACCCAACAATTGGCCCCCGCATCAATGTTTTTTTTTGGTTGAAAAACCACCCTCAAAACCCCAGAAAACACAAAAGACAATTCGGTGTTAGATGCTGTGACTGTGAGACTGGTTTAGTTCTGTTTGAAATAGTTCTACTTAGTAAATATTTTTGGAACAGCAAGGCTGCTGATCTATAGAGAGTTGTTCAGAGTTTAATGCATGTTCAATGTACATATAAAAGATTGATAATCTAGGGTGTATTGTATAGCTTCAGTCACTTTACCAACATTTAGCTTTCAAAGCTTTAGGGCTTTGATAGTCACCTCATTTCTTTATTAAAAAATAAATAAATAAAGCTTTTAGGTTTTCAAACGATATTGTAAAAGGGTTTTCTAACGATCAGTTAGGATTCTCATATGACAAACAAGGCTTACTAACACAAGGTGCCACAGGAACACAAGTACAATCGTTCCTGAAAATGGGCCTCTTTATGCCTATGACACTGCATTACAAATCCAATCATTTCCACCAATAATAGTCCTTTACAACGTTAACAGTGTTTAGACTGCTTTCCTGATCACTTTATTTATTTATTTATTTTGTGCTTTTCTTTCAAAAACAAGAAACTTTCTAAGCAACCCCAATCTTCTGGACATCAGTGCACACTGAACCAGGAATGATGAGTAGTATTCAGTCAGTACCTCTCTTAAACAACAACACCGGGTGAAATTAAAAGAAAAAACCCATAATGTGATGACTAAGTTCAAACATTTATTCAGTGCAAATCTGTAAACTGCTCAGATTAGTCAAAGCGTTCTACTACTTAGACATGAAGAATATACTGTGTTTTCAGTACAAGTGTCTTGTGCAGGAAAGGACGTGTCTTTGACAAAAACCAGGACTTGTTTCACATCATGTGCAGTTCAAAAACTTTGCATAGGTGCTATATAAACTGATTAAATAAAATGTGGCATAGGGCCATATTTTAAAATACACACCAAGGAACTTTATGGTAGTGTAGTGTTTTTTTTGTTTGTTTTGTTTTGTTTTTTTAATTTGCCCTCAATGTGGATGACGGAAAGATCATGAACATCATGATCATGAACATTGCAGTCTGTGGTAGAGCCTCAAAAATGTTTACTGAGGTTTTTTGAACGAGCTGAAATGATGAAAATCGCAGCAGGCCCTATGAGGGTAAAACCGCCCGAATATCTGTGTTATTCATTTTGAAACTGCCTGGGCTTTGAATTTTTCTCCACATACCTACTGAGAGCAGATGTTATAATGCAGGATACAGTAATCTAAAACTGGGTGTTGTTTTATATCTGCTGTTACCTTTAAATATGATTTTCTGGGATGCTTGTGGGACTCCAGTGGTTTGTACCAGAGCTTCTGATAGATCTTTGAGTTTAGCCTCCTTTCCATCCTGTCCTGTTAAAGTGAGGACGTGTTTGGAGCTTCCTGAGAAAAACAAACAGTGAAACCATGGTTATATTTATCATGGCGACTCCTACACCTCCATTACTATAATATGCATGTGATCTAAAGACCCCTCAGCCAGCCAGAACATAAATACACCGTTCACTGCAATGAAGATGGAGGTCACAAGGTTTTCAGATAACTTCCGGTTTTTAGTCGTTAACGGTTACGTCAGCAGAGGAGCCACTTAAAAATGCCGTGTGTCTAAGAGAAATTTGTAAAGTTATAACCCGTTAGTAAGCATTGTTTACCATGAGCGACGGTCACCGTTACTGTGCTGTCCGCCATCTCTACACACTCAGAACAGCCGACCGGCAGTGACACCGGATGTGACGTCTACCTCACGGTTTACCACGATGACGTCAGGTCAGCCGTTTGTCATCTTTGTCTCACACTGCCACCAAGTGGACAACACTAGCATGACAACTACTTCATTGTCAGTATAGTTTGAATTCTACACTTTTTTTTCTACTTATTTGTTTTCAGTGTTTATTTTTATCCTGGTCAGGATCACAGAATATTCCACTAGGAGTAAACACACCCTGAATGAGCCACCAGCCCACCAGAGGCCACCACATGTCCACACATTCACTGACCTGCCTGTTTTAATCAGGTGGGAGGAAATGACAGAACCCAGAGAAACTTGGTAAAGACAAGGCCACTAACAGAGCACAGGAATAAACCAGAAACCTCTGATCTGTGGGGAAGTGTTACGAGCTTCTGCACTACTGTGCTGCTTATACGCTCTTTGCATTGACCTTGGTTGGGGTAACACAGGATTCAGAGCCTTTCGCTACGATACTCGGCAACCCAGGATGGCAATGCCGGTCCAGCACAGGGCACCCTGCTTACACATTCAAATGACGGGGTCATTTAGAGCAGCCAGTCCTTCTACCTGCATGTTTGGAAAAAGAAAGAACCTATATATATATAAAACAGACCATGTTAATGTCTCTAACTGTATATAAACTGTGGTAAAGAATATTCTCAATAAATCCCCTGATGAGTGGGCAACCACATTATTTCTTTATTTATTCATGCTGTGATCGTTCTCTAAATAGTAGCATCCTAATTTGTGAGTCAAAAGAATAATAGACCTGGCAACCCAAGAACCCCTGAGCCCAGAAATGTGTTTAAACATTGATATCATGAATGTGCAAGCAGATAAACTAGTATACTGTTTTGTAAATTGTTGTGCTTTATTGATTAATGATCTGATGTCACAATATATATAAGGCTGCTGCTGCTGATGATGATGGTGATGATGATTTACTAGCTTTGTCAATGTGCAAAAAATATAGACTGCAAATCAATATACTAATGCATTCAAATCAACATATTAATATGGAAATTTCAAGGCCACATGCTGAATTAGCTTCGTTAATTCACCAGGTAAGCATTCCTTGGCAAACCAACCCTGAATACCACAAATATACAAAAATTCTGAAATGATCTTCAGTAATGAAACAGGTCCTGCAGCATTCACTCTGGTCTATGTGGCTGGAATCTGCGGCAATCCAAACTCATCAACCAGAACCCCATCCTGAGAGAGAGACAAACCGATTAAACAGATGAGCTGAATATGTAGAGTACACATGGTATACATGACAAGAACATCTCAGTGATTCTTTAACTACATGATGGTGTAAAATCAAACTACAGTCAAACACTGAAAACGCCCAAGAGACTTAAGAAACCAGTCCACACTCGACTGCTATGAGTGACCTTAATAACCTTATTTGTTTTGTTGTCACTGGGCATGCCCTCTGGGATGGAGGGTGCAGATGAGGCTTCGTCCAGATAGGAGCTGTCATCATCCAGCAGTAACTCATCTCCGAGGGCATCCAGCTCTGAAGCAAAAACCAGACGCAGTGAGCTGTGCTAAGGATTATCACCTCCCTGATTCACAGGTATACAGATACACCATCTACCTGCTTCTAGTTCATCCTCATCAATGTCTGGTGTGCCATAGCTGCGACTCAGAGCCTCCTGCACTTCACTCGCTTCCTCCATCATGTCCTCAAGCTGGTCCTGTAAGTCCTCATCGCCAACCAAACATAACAATTACTCATCAAGTACTACTTCACTGAACCATTTAATCCTATTAGTGTCGCGGGGATCTCAATCAACACTGGGCGAAGGCGGGGTACACCCTGAACAGCTCACTACACACACACACACTCACACACGCACACACACAAACACACACGCACACACATACACACAACCATTGACACTCACACTCATTCCTAGGGGTAATTGGAAACAGCCAATAAGCCAAATGTACATGTCTTTGTATTGGTGGAGGAAACCAGAGTACCCAAAAGAAACCCACGCAATCACAAGGAGAACATGCAAGCTCCACACAGAAACGCCCAATCACAGGACTAGAACCCAGGACCTCTGTGCTGTGAGGCGGACATGCTAACCACTACGCCATCATGACGCCCAGCATAAGAATTAGCACACACACACACACACACACACACACACACACACACACACACACACACACACACACACACACACACACACA
>JBCNYG010000010.1:527654-547484 GCA_039654305.1 Porochilus rendahli | reverse complement strand
AATAGATATATATATATGTATATATCTATTGATGTTTTACTATGTATATATATATACATATATATATGTATATATATATATACATATATACACTTCTCTCCTGCTGAAATGAGAATGTACTGTATAGGTAACTTAAGATCACGTTGTTCTGCAGAGATATTACTAATCATTATCAATTATCCACAGACATCCACAGATGTCAAGAATCATTATCTCTAGGTTAACTTATTTACATAGAGAAAACTTGCATTATTATACAAAACTGATCATGAAGCCAATCACCCAAACATTTAAATATAAAAAAAGAAGAAGAACCTTTCCCTCAAAACCGTGTGCTACTTTAGACAATATCCAAGAATAAAAAATCATAATTTATCACATGATTATTTAATATCTACAAATTAAATCACAAATTAACTGACAATGATATTCTGTTCAAATGTCTAAATATTTATTATATCTAATAAACTCTATGCTCTTTTGAGAAAGATATTGAATGGTATTAATCACGAACAACTGATACAGAAATTCGATTTTTTTTTTTGTTTTGTTTTGTTTTTGCAGAGCCCTCTGTCCAAAGATGATGTCTAAGATTTGCAGCAAGAGGTACATATAACTCTTTTTCCTAATAAATCTTAAGATTTTTCATATCCTGAAGCAAGTACTTTATTTTTTTTACAAAATGCAGATAAAAGCCGCAATCAGCAGTTCTTAATGTATAATGCACATAAAGCTTATTTTCTTGAAAACACAGATCCGCAGTGTTGCTGATAATCATTCAATCAATTCCGAAAAAAAAACCATCGCAGCTTTATTCCATCAAAGTCCAAAATGACACAGCCTTCATAAAGGTTATCCCCGTACCCATGTCCACACGAAGTACAACCCACTGCTTCCAGCTCCCTTTGCATCAAACTCCACATTCATAATAATGCACTTAAAAGGAGATGCTCCGATACAGAGAATTATCAGACACTGTCTTTGGTCTCTGGCATGGGAGAAGTAGGATATGGGACACATGGCACATAAAGCACTATGGGAACTAATATTTCAGCTGAGTTCATCAACAGAAGGAGATTTGGAGCCTCCTCAGAATATATGCATGGTGTAGATGATTTAAAAGGTCAGTGGATTTGGCCTAGCAGTGGAGCTGAGGTCTGTTTTTTCCAGCTGCACCAGTACCTTGCCAAAGACGCCATCAGAATCTAAAGCTCCTCTGAAACCAGTGTTAATAATGATAAATTAAACTAATGGGATAAGCCTTCAGGGTTTATGAATAAATATACAGAGTTGAATCTAAGAAAATAAATATGAGCAACCATAAGTAGTATATAATACTGATTTTAGACACTACATTATGGAACATTTTTATGTGATCCCAAAGGATGTGGCTCGCACACCTAAAAGGCCTATCTTCACCTGCTTCCTCCTCAAAAGGCGGTGGTGACTTGTGTCAATCCCAGGTCACTGGAGATTTCCAGGCCTTGGAAGGAGGAGAGCTCCACAGCTAGTCATACTGCTCTGCCACGGCCTCTCTCACCTCTGCCCTCTACTTGGCACGTGTGCTCACGGATTGTGCTCCTGACCCGTGTCACACCCATACCATCGGCCTTGCTTCGAGTCAGGCAGCAGAAGTCATGGAAGCAGCGCTTGAAATTCTCATCCAGGAAGGCATACAGGATGGGGTTGAGGCTGCTGTTGGTGTAGCCAAGCGCCACGCAGAAGAAGTAGGCGCCCATGACTGCTGTGGTCTCAGGTACATCAGGCGCCAATGCCTTAACCAGAATGAAGATGTGAATGGGTGTCCAGCACACAACGAACACAGCCACCACCACAAGAACGAGACGCGTGATACGCCGCAAGTTACGGTCCTTCTCACGGGAACCGGATAGCAGACGAACACTTTTCAAACGCAACACCATCAGTGTGTAACACACACTAATGATGAGTAAAGGCGCCACAAAAGCAAAGACAAATACACAGATCTTCATCATTGTATCCCAGTAGGTATAGGGATCAGGGAACTGTAGAGCACACTCTGTAGTGCCTGAGAAAAAACAAGAGAATAAAAAAGGCATCTCATTTCAGAGAACTCTGTACAAGCCATTACTGCAAAAGAAAAACCCCACAATGATGTCTGGAAATGATCGAACTAAATTATAGAGGTTATAATGTTCAGAATCAAATTCTCTTCTTGTTAGCTGGTCTTTATTATTCTTATCCCTTATTTTCTGTTTTGGTTAAAAGGACCCATTTTAGAAACGTTGAGGGGTGTAAGGCCACTTCATATTACCAGGTTGAAATGACCCAAATCTGATTTTCTGCTTTAATGCAACACAAATCTTATTTTTCAATACTCGGTGGACAAAAACGTATATTTTGTCAAATGACACTTGAGACACTTTCATATGGGGTTGCACCTTTCATATGTTGTTTTAAACCTAATATATAATATATATGATACATGCCCATGTGCTATATTGGGAAGTAACGGATTTCCTGTAGATTTGGATATAAAAAGTAACTGCAGTCAGTTACAGTACAGAACAATGATGTAATCAGATTACTGGTACACTGTGTAAAAATGGAGATTACATTTAACAGATCACATTTTGAAATTATTCAAAACAGGAAACACTAATGTTACAACGATTGTCACTACTTTACTGCATTACTCCTACTGAAAATATTTTGGGAATGTAGGAGGTGATGCTGATTGGTTGTTCCAAAAATGATAATGCCAGTTAGGCAAAAATAAATAAATAAATAAATAAAATAATAATAAAAAAAAAGTCAAATTACTTAGTTTGTTAAACAGCAGTGATAAATGTAACGCTAATTTCTGGTGATGTATATTTGGAATGTCTTCTATTCTTGCTTATGCACATATTTGCAAATGGTTTAAAGTGTGGATTTTTATCTAAAACAAAGTAATAATCTATTTTACTGTTTTACCGTTATTTTAACTGCCCTGTGTCCTGGGTAATAGTTATCTTATCCAAGTTTTTACCACTATAAAGAGATTAGCAGTTAGCAGCAGGACTTTTGCCAGAAAGAGGCTTTGACACAACACATACCTCATACCTTTTATACTCTTTTGTTTTTATTTGTATATCTGGTATAGAACCAATCCAAATCCAAAACTAAAATAGACCACAGGGTTCCAGAAGTTCCTGCCGAAAGGACCATTTCATAATATACCAATATAGAAAAAGCATAGCAAGTTTGAAAGCCCAAATTCAGCGTGCACCAAGTAAATGTCTGGAAATCTATTATACAGTTTTGCCGATGTGACCTTGAAAAGTAGGTCAAGGTCACTTACACAAAAACTCACCCTAGCACTCATAGTCGTGAGCCAGCATACCAAGTTTGAAAGCCCCAGCTCCAGCGCGCAGCAAATAAATATCCAGAAACTAAAGTGTGATGGACAGACGGACGGAACCCATTCCTTTGGCTAAAAATTACATAGCTTTTTGTCATTACTGTGGTACTTGGAACATGTTCCTCATCACATTTTTAAACAAATAATCAGTAATTGTACTGGAATTCCAGTGGCACAGTGGTGTACTCCCTGTATACCCTGCACTACTCTGCACATACAACAACCACACTGGACATCTTTATGTGCACACTGCACCGACACTTTACATACCGTATTATTTATCGTCGCTACATTTATATTTTATATTTATATTTGACTTTTAACTATTGGTGGTTTTTTCCAAATAGTTCTTGATATTTTCTTCTTCTTGATATTGATAGTTTTTATTCTCCTTCAAATATAAGACAGTCATAATAAGCATTTCACTACATGTTGTACTTCTGTATGGTTTTGTGTGTGACAAATAAAATCTAAATTTGAATTTGTAGTATTTTGCACATCCGCCAAATAGCAAGAAGGTCCTGGGTTCGAGTCATAGGCTCAGGTGGTCCTGTGTGGAGTTTGAATGTTCTCCCTGTGCTTGTGTAGGTTTCCTTCCACAGTCCAAAGACATTAGGCTAATTGTCTTAAGGTGTACCCGGCCTTCGCCCAGTATCAGCTGAGGTAGGCACCAACCTACCCGTGATCCTAGAAGTATTAAGTGGCTCATTAATTGAGTGAATTGACTGGAATGTAATTTTAAGGTAATCCTCCAAACCCAGCCCATGAGAATGGTCAATGTTGGCAGCATAGCCAAACAACAGTGGATGGCAGCAATAGCAGTGACTACTATAGTCAGTGGAAAGCAAACATGATTCAGTGAGTTATTTGATATTTGAGCAGTAAAACTTGAAAGAACATATTAAACGAAGTTGGCGGCACTGTGGTGCACTGGTTAGCACATCCGCCTCACAGCAAGAAGGCCTGAGTTCGATTCCCAGCTCGGGTGTTTGGGAAGGAGAACTCCAGTTTCGTCCCACAGTCCAAAAACATGTACATGCACAGTAGGCTAATTGTCTGTTCCAAATCACCCCTAGGAGTAAAAGTGAGTGTGAATTGTTGGGTGAGTGTTGGCCCTGCAATGGCCTGGTGAGCTGTCCACGGTGTACTCTGCCCTCGCACATGGTCAGCTGAAATCAGTTAAGAAAATGAATGAATTATTTAATATTTAAATGGAGTTGTGTTCAAAACAGTTCCCCTAAAATTCATTGTTCGTGCGTGAGCAGTTTCGTGGGACAACGGTTGGGATAGGGTTAATTTTTTCTGTTTATATTCCCTGTTGCATTCCATCTCTTGCTTTTTTGGACGTACATCTGGTATAGAGAGAACCCCCATCCAACCAGAGACTGTAAATATGTATGTATATAAAATAATTTTTGATGTTGCTAATAATCTATATAATTGTGAAATAAATTAGTTGCCCTAAAGTGAATGCAACAAGTATATTATCATAAAACTAAATGACATGGAATTAATTATAGGTTCTGTGGCTTAGTTTGCATGAAGATTAAGTTACTCTTTAGGAATCTTATTACTAGCATGTTAGACATATTGAGTACCATTGTTGGTCTGAGTGCTTCCAAGAACCATAGCTGGGATGCCAGCTGCTGAAGACAAAACCCAGATGAGGATATTGATGATCTTGGCCTTAACAGGTGTGCGGAAATCCAAGGCCTTAACTGGGTGACACACAGCCACATATCGGTCAACGCTCATCATGGTGAGAGTGAAGATGCTGGTGAACATGTTGTAGTAGTCTATGGAGATGAAGACCTTGCAGACCACCTCTCCAAAAGGCCATGAGTTGAGCAGGTAGTCTGTGCTCTGAAAGGGCATTGTGGTGGTCACAAGGGCGTCAGCTACTGCCAGGTTGAAGATGTAGATGTTGGTGGCCGTTTTCATCTTGGTGTATCTACCAGAATATTGAAATAGAGTCAATATAACAAAGTACAGCAGTGGAAACAAGCATCGTTTGCCAATTCCAACCTTTTCAATATATTTGATTCAGTGACTCGTTTTCTTCAGATTTGTGTGAGGAAGAGAAACCACACAAGCTCGAAGTCAAAATTAATTAGGCATTGGGCAGCACGGTGGCGTAGTGGCTAGCATGACCACCTCACAGTGAGAAGGTCCTGGGTTTGATTTCTGAGTTTGGGCATTTCATTGTGCAGTTTGCATGTTCTCCCCATACTAGGGTGGGCACCCTCCGGGTACTCCGGTTTCCACCTACAGTCCAAAGACATGCACAATAGGCTAATTGGCTGTTCCAAATTACCCCTAGGTGTGAATGTGAGTGTAAAAGGTGTGTGTGTGTGTGTGTGTGTGTGTGTGTGTGTGTGTGTGTGTGTGTGTGTGTGTGTGTGTGTGTGTGTGTGTGTGGGCCCTGCGATGGTCTGGTGAGCTGTTCAGGTTGGTACCGCACCTTCATCCAGTGTCGGCTGAGATAGCCTCCGGCCTCCCCGCAACCCTAATAGGATTAGGTGGTCTGGAAAATAAGTGTATGAGTAAGTGATTAGGCGTTCCAAAAATATATATCTATATGTTAAATTTGGGACCAGTATAAAGAGGGATAAGTACAGGCTGAAAGATGTTATACTCACTCATGTTTGAGCTCACATTACAATGTGTGTGTGTGTGTGTGTGTGTGTGTGTGTGTGTGTGTGTGTGTGTGTGTGTATGTGTGTGTGTATCAAATAACATGCTGTCATAAAGACAACATAAAGAATGCTGCCATAAATTCAAAAAGTGCTTTAACAGTATATTATATTAAGGGTGTGAATATTTATGCAACCAGGTTATTGTGAGACTTTTACAGGTTTTAAGTCACATTAAAGATGGAATGTGTATTTATTTATTAATAAATATAATTTATTTTTAAATCCTGGTATTTTTAACAGTCGTGTGTAAAGCTTTAATAGTCATAGTAAATTCACATGTTTGTTTTTGCATGTCATTTACAAGATTAAATCATTTTAAGGCTATTTGACCATTTTTTTAAATTTTTATTTGATTCCTTATTTTTACATGTGATTTTACTTTCAAATCATTTTTAAAGTGATGGGGTTTTTATTACATTATTTGTTTATTTGCATGTCATTTTTTACCTGATGAACTTTATCAAATGTGATTCATTTCAACACAATTCATTTCTCAAGTGTTTGCCTGAGATAAACACATTTTCAGCACATAATACAGGGTGACCCAAAAACACTCCCACATTTCAAACGTAAATTTAAACATTATTGAAGATAATCAAATTATTATTTGTATAAGTTCTTATTTCTTTGAAGAAAGTGGAGTAACTTTTACCGTAATTTCTGATATGCTCAAAAACCTTTTAAAGGCCACAACTAAATCACAAGTGTAAACTCATCAACCCCAATCTCTTGAAGCCCTTAGGCTTGCTATTTAGAAGGAGATAGCCGCTGTTTCACCCAGCATGACCCTTCATGCCATGACAGTCTTCAGAAATCACCTCCTAGTGTGTATAGACAATTACGGCCATCATCTGGAGGATGATCATCTTGATGAATCATGATGAATAAAAACTGTGTTGACTGAAGTTTCATGGTTGCAAATAATAATTTAAGTATCTTTAACATTTTTTAAATCTACCTTTGAAATATGTGAGGCTTTGTATTTTGAAATGCACTTTCATATATATCTCATGTTCATTCATTCGTTTTTTAAGCTCCTTAATCCTAATCAGTCACAGGGAGGCTGGCGCCCAGCTCAGCCGACTCTGGGCTACCCTGGACCACTTGCCAGGCCATTGCTGGGCTAAAACACTCTTAACCATTCACACACACTCACCCCTAGAGACAATTTGGAACAGCCAATCATTGTTTGCATTACGAGAGGAAACCGAAATACCCAGATGAAACTCATGCAAGCACGGGAAGAACATGCAAACTCCACACAGAAAAACCCAAGGCCGGGAATCCAAGCCAGCCCTTCTTGATGTGAGGTGGATGTGTTAACCACTGCGCTACTGTGCCACCCCCTATTTCTCCCACACAAGGGTAAATCTAAAAGTTTGTTGCCTAGATAGAAAAACCCAACAGTTTCATAAGTTGAATAACTTTATTTCTTATTTCTAATAACATCATACTATATGATGAGCCTGTCAGTTCCAGAAGTTCATCAAGCATCATTCTAGTGCTTTTAATGGCGTATTTAATATTCTTAATTTGTGATAACACGGGTTCGGGTGTTTCCATGTAGAGTTTGTATGTTCTCCCCATCTTTGCTTGTGTTTCATCCAGGTTCTCCAGTTTCCTTCCACAGTCCCATGAGTAAGTGAGTGAGAGTATTTCTACATCTTTTTTTTTTATTATTATTATAATTGAGTATAGAATTGTACAGTGGCACAACTGGTATATTCACCACCTCACACATCCATGTTTTCTCACATGGTTTCCTTTTATTTCTAAAAATAAATAAATAAATACGTGCCAGTTTGTGGATCGACCATTCTAAATTGCCCTTGTTGTGACCATGTGTGCATGCTGTGCCATGGACAAACAACTCATTCAGGGGGTCTCACGCCCACTCTTCGTGGATAGAATCTGGAAAGTGATTACTGAAGAACTGATTACAGAATGAATGTATGAATTGCATTTTAAGATACAGTACAAAGATACACCTGGGTAAAAGATACATACTAATGTACATAACCTGCATGCTTGATGGTATAACCGTATACACCCTATAATACAGTAAAAGACAGTTTGGTACATTCATATATAATTATACTGCTTTATAATTTTCTGATGCACGGGGAGCCTATCTCAGCCGACTCCAGGGGAAAGTGGGGTACACCCTGAACAGCTCACCAGTCTATCGCAGGGCCAGCACACACACATTCACACCTAGGGAAATTTGGAACAGCCAATTAGTCTAATCTGTGTGTTTTTAGACGGTGGGAGGAAACCAGAGTACCTGGAAGAAACCCACACAAGCACAGGGAGGTCATGCAAACTCCACACAGAAACACTGTCACTTTGCCTGGGACTTGAACCTAGGACCTTCTTGCTGTGAAGCAGATGTACTAACTATTCCACCATGCCACCCTGCCTGGAACGTTTTTTTCTTTATTTATTTTAACCAAATCACCAAACACTATCATTATCACAGTAACCATTGTTTAAATGATTATTTCTTCTAAATCTCTCAGTGAGTTTCACATCCACTTGGGGGTGCTAGACCACCTGTTCGCAAAATACTTTTCCCTCAAACAAATTCTCATCACCCTGGACTTGAAGATTTCAGTGACAGTTCGTTCAAGTAAAAACACTGTCATCTGCAGTCACTTCGGGAATAGTTTCTACAGGCTGTCTGACATCAGATCACGGATATTTTTTTTGTTTGTATGTTTGTTTTGCACTTACCTTATGATGACATACATCACCAGGCAGTTTCCCACCAGGCCCACTACGAACACCACGGAGTAGACAGCTGTGATGATGGGCACAATAGGGGACAGGGTCTCGACCTCGCCTGGCCAGCTGTCATTCCCTGAGGAGTTCAGAGACGCTTCCGAAAACGAGTTTAAGTTCAGTTTACACTCCTCAGCACCAGCAGACGGACACTGATCCTCTTTAAAAATCTGCATCACGGTGATATCCATCTCCTGCCACACAACAACAACAACAACAACAAATAATAATGATGATAACAATAATGATAATAACAATAATAATAATAATAGCAACAATAATAATAATAATAATAACAACAATAAGAATATTACTTAAAATAATAACAATAATAAGAACAATAATAATAATCCATCTCCTGACAAACAACAACAATAATAATAATCATAATAATCATAATAATAATTGTGATAATAAAATCTCAGAGTAAGTGGAATTTTCCTAATATTTTTAAAGTATACATAAACACCAAGCAGTCCCCTAATCATGCAACTGCAGGAGAAACTGATTGGAAATTATCAGCTGAGCTCTATACATGAGAAAAAAATATATCTTTGCTCAGGACTCCATAAATTAGAAACAATAAGCTTACCGTAATGTCGTTAGTTCTTTTAAATAGGTGAGTTGGTCCAAAAAAAAGCCTTATAGAAACTCGCCGACGCGACAAAAGCAGTGTGATGCGTGTTTGTTCCCGCACAGGATGCGTTTTTCACGCGCACTGGCACTACAGAGGCGCTCCAGCTGTGACCGCCTGATGACATCAGAGCGCAGCGTTCTGACTGAACCGCCCGCAGAGACGCACACCGACTCTCAATGAAGTTTGGAGCTGATCAACTCCGTGGCTTTTTTCAATTTCATCCCGTAGGAACCGCAAACAAAACAATCCTGAGTGCAAAAACAACACATGTAGTGCTGAAAACAGTCTTCAGCGCCTCCTGTTTAATGTCCAGCCACTCTGAGAATAAAACCCAGGCTACTCTCCTCTACCTCAAGAGTAGCATCCGCTACAAAACATCTTCTGAAACTATATGTTTTTCCTCCATTCATTCATTTTCTGAACCAGTGTCCTTCATTAGGGTTTCACGGAGTTAGTGGGCAAAGGCAGGGTACACCCTGAACAGCTCACCAGACCATTGCAGGGTCAGCACACACATCCATTCACACTCACACTAACAACTACAGGTCATATGGAACAACCAATTAGCCTAATGGGTATGTCTTTGGACTGTGCAAGGAAACCAGAGTACCCTGAGGAACCAGAAGCACAAGGTGGAACATGCAAAGTCCAAAGAGGAACACTCTCTTCAAGTTGAGGACTCCAACCGAGGACCTTCTTGCTGTGAGGTGGAACTCCGCCAACGTGCCACCCCGTATGTATTTCTGACATTCGCATGAAAAAAGATACACAATAAAGGTGCAAAAGATGCAGCCTTGGGGGGTGGCAACCTTGTTTTCTGAAAGCTCATGGTATACATTTATTTTAGGAGCAGATGTTTGTTATATTTGTTGTGTTTATATTACTTAGGTTCTTTAGTGAGCAGCGATATCACCTCCCAGCAAGCAGGTTCTGGGTTTGAACCTTGGAAGGGCTTCCTGTGTGGAGTTCTTCATGTTTCATTCTTTAGTGGGCAGTGGTGGCTCAGCGGATAAGGCTCTGGATCGGTGTTACACAGCTGTATAAAAATTATAATTGTAAGAGTGTCTGCCAAATGCTGTACCCCCCCCCCCCCACCCCCGGTCGGCTTAAAACATGTGGTCAGCTGTCTGCTCAAAATTTCCAATAGGTGTGAAAAGCTTTTTATGATTCCGTTTAAGTCCTGCAATAGATTTTTTTAAATCGAAAATAGATTACTGAACTGTCCAGAGTGCAGCCTTATCTAACATCAGCAGAGACTGTCTCCAGACCACCCATGACCAGTAATTGATAAGTGGTGTGGAAAATTCAAGGTTCCATGGCTTGTTTCTCTCAGATAACATTATTTTGTAGAACCACTATACAGATGGTTTCCCCTCTCAGGAATAGTTTCCAGTGTTGCTGGTTCAGGGTCTCTGGGTAGATCTGGGGCTCAGGTTACTTTTTTGCCTATAATTTCCTCACAGAATGAAAGTTAAACTGTCTGGCAAGTACAATTTCTTATCACTCACCACTCGCTAACCACCAGCAATATCATGGAACATAGGATGCACTCTACACCTATGGTATGCGTGATGCAAACAGTGTAGTACTTGTGAAAAAGTGAATGGAGTGAAGATATGGCCAGGGTGCCACCAGAGTATAAACCAGGTGTCATCAACTCTGTTCCTGGAGATCTACCACCCCAAAGACTTTGGCTCCGACTCTAATCATGCACACCTGACAATTTAGTTCAGGGGTGTCAAACTCATTTTCACTGAGGGCCACATCACTAAATTTAAAGATGATCAAGGGCTGAATAATCACTGAACATCAATTCTAAAAGGGTTGCCATGAAATCTGCATGGCAAAATTATTTGTTTAGGCTTTTGTCCTCCTTTCCTTTATTCACTTGCCTTTTCTGAAAACGCTTGACAGCGAAAAAGCTAGCATGTAATCTTTCTTGAGTCATGTATAACTAGCTGTTTACTTGAAATAGGTTGCTGCCACCTAGTGGAAGGATGGTGAATTAAGTTTCTTGGTAATGGTCGATGCAAAGAATGTACAATAGTCATATTAATTGAAAGCTCTTGTGGGCCACATAAAATGAGGTGGCGGGCTGAATTTGGCCCGAGGGCTTTGAGTTTGACACCTGCAAAGTATTACTTGAATTTTTGGTCAATATACAATTGATTACTTGAATTATTGGACTTTAAAGATGTAGCGTGTTCTTTGTCCAAAAAGAACCAAACAGTAGAATAAGATTTGTTAAGTATATTTATAATGAAGCAGTACAACAACAACAACAACAACAACAACAACTACAACAACAACAATAATAATAATAATAATAATAATAATAATAATAATAATAATAATAATAAAACTGGGGCTGTGACGGCCCGGTGGTAGGGTACTGATTTCAAGGTCGGGGGTTCAAGCCCTACTATCAGCGGGTTGTCACTGCTGTACCCCCAGTGCAGCTAACTGACATATCATAGGCTGGGCATGTCTTTCACTGTCTGTGGTGAGAGGCATGCAAAAGAACCATAGCTGATGGGGATCACTGTGAAGGGGATCACTGTGGTACCACTAGAGCACAATCATGTACGAGTGTAATATCAGAATATGTCTAAAGTTTGGAATTTAAGATATCCTGTCTGTTGCTCAGATTCTTATTACTCATACTAAGATGTTAGCATCTGCTTGTTTGTTCCGATAAGGTCGAGTTATCAGCCATTAAGGAATCACAGGGTCGATGATTTCTCCACAGGTGGGGCCATTCATAGTTATTCTCACAGCTGTGTAGCTCTGGAGTGAAAAACTGTCCGTTCAAAAATTGACCTTTTTGCCACATTGACACATAAACACATTGACAATTGTGCTTTGCTGTGGCGGAGCCAGACAGCCCACTGGTAGACGATCCAATAGCGGATGACTGCCTTCACCACCAATTTTCTGGTTTCTGGTGGTCCCAAGTTGTTTCAGCTTTCATTGAGCCGCAGAATATACCCTTTAAGATTGTTTCTTGAACAGATTTTCTGTTCCTAGTGTACTGAATGTCACTTAAAAGTAAATTACCCTTACAGTTATAAGATAATAATCGAGACTTCATGTTAAACTATAGTGAAGGTTCTGCTACATGGTTTGTATTTTTATTTGGTTTTACTCAAATGACGATGGGTTTCCCTTTTCACTCTGGATCCTCTCAAGGTTTCTTCCTCATGTAGACAGAGGGAGTTCTTCCTACTACCTTCACCAAGAGTTTGCTCAATGGGTATGTGTAGGGTTTGTAGAGAAATGTTTGAGGTCTTCATCAAATTTGTTTTTACTATGTAAAACTGCTTTGTGACAATGTCAGTTGTAAAACCCTCTATAGAAATGAAACTGAATTGAAAGGTGAACCTTTTGGGATCCTTAATCAGTTTACCTTACCGGAATGAATACAGTTTACCCATTGGATTGAACCACCAATGCAAGACTCTTAGCAAAGCAGTCCACAAAACTCCCCAACTCCCGTACATGGTCTGGAAGATGATTCAAATGGATGAGTAAGTGTGGGACCAAGTGGTTTGTACTGGAATCTCTTAAAAGCTGAAACTTTTAAAAACCTTTCTTAAGGCCTTATGAGACAATGCAAGAATCTGAAACGGGTATCTCCACTCCAGAAATTGCATCTATCAACCCTTGCCTCATTTATCAATATGAAGCACGGCTGCCTCTTAGTCAGAGATAGGGTTGACTCTTGGCATGGAAGGCATTGAGTAAAAATGATGGATGTATTGATATGTAGCATCTGTCTCTTGTCCTGCATTTAAACTTGGCACATGTTGACGCAGCTGCCGTGAGAGCACAGCTTATGGCTGCTGCAAGTGTGCGCAATGAGCAGCCATACCCAGATCCTACATACTAAATCAGCTGCCGTTTTTTATAAGCAAATGAACTACTCAATAAGCTCTGTAGGCTAAATTCAATCGTCATAAATTATCTAAATCCAAGCACTTTATAGTAAATTAATCATCTGGTTATTAGTTCTTACACTCACATTTTCCCAACAGTATCCATTACAATGTTTCGTGCAATTTGACTCATGCAGCTAATTAGTACCTGATCAATTCTGAAGGTTTTTATTGAAAACATTTTATATTCCCTATGCTTTCAGGGCAGCATGGTGATGTGGTGGTTATCACGTCTGTCTCACAGCAAGAAGGTCTGTGTGGAGTTTGCATATTTCGCCTGGGCTTGTGTGGGTTTCCTCCAGATAACCCGGTTTCCTCCCACAGTCCAAAGACCTGCACATTAGGCTAATTGACTGTTACAAATTGCCCCTAGGAATGAGTGTGAATTTTTGTGTCTGTGTTGACCCTGGAATAGTCTTGTGAGCTGTTCAGTGTCGGCTGAAATAGGTTCCAGCCTCCACTTGACCCTGGTTGGATGAAACGGTCTGGAAAAGGAATGAATATTAACTGTAGCTTTCTGGAAAAAAAAAAAAAAAAAAAAAAGGTTAAATACTTATAAAATACACTGCCCTCTATTAAAAAATTGTGCGTTCTAATTTTTTGCTGGACCGCCTTTAGCTTTGATTACAGCATGCCTTCTAATGCAGGACTGCTAATAAACTTCTTCAGTCTTTTATTTCTGTCCAGAATTATTTTGTGTTTTGATGATCTTGTGTTAATGATGGGGAAGTTGAACCACTATTAAACTATTCTTCAGAAAATACTACAGATCCTCAAAGAGCTTAAGGTCAGAATTCTGCGGTGCCGGTACACGTGTGAAAATGTTTCCTCATGCTCCTTGAACCACTCTTTCAAGTGTTGGGACCAAAATTGTACACCTGTGCCATCAGGGAAGAAAAAGTCCATTGTTGTAATATTCTGGTGATTCACTATATTCAGCCACATACTGTTGCTGAGCCTCGACCTGACCAACTGGTCGACCCCCGATCATAACACTGCCTCCAGAGACTTGTACTGTGGCCACTATGCATGTGTCACTTCATGCACTCCCCTTCTTACCCTCAGATACCCATCATTCTGTAATAAGGTAAATCTGGACTCATCTCATGGCCATTTTCCATTTCTTGTCACGCTGTGTGTGAAAACGCTAATACTTTCTCTGTTAAACATAGCCATGAGTTCTACTCTTCATGTTTTTGTGGGGTTTTTTACAACTTCACCACATATTTACATGATCTTTGATCACGTTCAGTCAAGATATTTTTTCACCCTTATTTCTTGTGTGAAATGGCTGGTTCAGCACTTTCCTTCTAGGTTTTAATATGCATTGGACAATTCTTAACCAAGTTTTAGAAACCTTTTCTTTGCTTGATGCAGGCCACTAATTTGACCCTTTTAAAACACGGAAATATCTTTTAGACAAGCACGGGATCCTTTTTCTGACATGAATGTTTAAGAAATAAGAAGGCACTCACTGCATCAATTAAGGTTAACTAACATGTTGCCAGCTGAAGGATATGCATTAATCACTGCCGTAATAATCCAATCGAAGGCTCCTGTCTAGTCACCTATTTAAATCCAAGTTGCACCCTTTTTTTTAAGCAGCACAGTCTAAAGGCTATTATAGTATTGCTGTTATAGTTGCATAGACTTAACAGCACAAAATTGGCCTTGAGGCTGTGCAAATAATTCATCTGCATATGTTATAAACTATGTACAAAACTTTTGAACCACTGACACTTTTTGATGATCATTTCATGATGTGCCTCTGGCTAGTAGGTTTCAGAAAAGCCCCTGGTTGCCATGGGATTCGGGTTCAGTTAAGATCAGATATGATTTCATCATTTCAAAGGAATATCATATGCCATTTCAGCAGTGGTGTTACTGCCGATTCCCACTACCAACTTCAATCAGGAAGTATTCACCCGTCTAAATGTGTTAATGACGTGAATATAGTTTCCTGGCAAAAAAAATTCCGAATTGCCCCTAGGTGTGAGTGTGAGTGTGAATAGTTGTGGGTGTGTTGGCCCAGTGATGGTCTGGCAGTCTGTTCAGGGTGTATCCCGCCTTTACCTAGTGTTGGCTGAGATAGGCTTCAGTCTCCCTTCGACCCAAGTAGGATTAAGCATCAAGGTAAATGAGTGAGTGAGAACTTTATCTTCGTTACTTTCTACAGCAAATCTATTCATTGTATCATATAAGTTGTGGTAGTTTTTTTTTAATTAACATGTTTCTATTTCAAAGTAAGATTTGACCAAAACTTCAGGTAATAAAGGACAGCATGCCTTATTTAATGCTGGAAAAGGTTTAGTTACATCTGCTGAAATGTACTACCCAACTGGCTAACTTCATTTCTTAACTGTTACAAAATAGCATAGGACACACAATATGATCTAAAACCACTTAAAATTTTCTTTTTAAACGTAAAGGTTATACCACCCTATTTTACAATAATAATTACAAGTAGGATTGTTCTGTTTTTGCACACTGTCATCAAGACGAAGGAAAGGGCAAGCTCCAGTCATTGATTCCTCCATCGTTAACTCTTTATTTTTCTACACAATGTTTACAACTTAGCAACTGCTGGTTTCATAAAGTCATTAGTTTTATTACAGGACATTAGGAAGATACCAGAGTGGCATGGTGTAATAGTGTTTAGCATGTCCGCCTCACAGCATGAAGGTCCTTGGTTCGAGTCCCCGGCTTGGCACTTTGCCAGGGTGTGTGGTCATTCTCGCCATGCTTACAGTCCAAAGACATGCACATTAAGGTAACTGGCTGTTCCAAATTGCCTCTAGGTGTGATGTTGAATAGTTGTGTGTAAGTTGCTATGTAATGGTCTGGCGAGCTGTATCACGCCTTCGCCCAGTGTCGGCTGAGATAGGCCTCCCCGTGACCTGTCTGGCAAATGAGAAAGTGGGAAGAGAATGAAAGGAAGATACCAAAATGTATTCTGTTTGAAATCAATGAGGTTTGCAATCACATGAAGGAAAAACATCTTTAATAAACATTTGAAAGGGAGCTATCACAAGAGAAGAATAAACCTGTTTCCAAAATATCTAAATGTCTCTATTATTATATCTTCCAAGGAGAACACCAAGAACTATAAACTTTTTTTATGAACATTTTTCTCTACACTGCTGTGCTGTTATTCTTAAACCTTTATTCGTTGAGTTGCTGCCACATGACTGGTTCCTTGGTAACATGCAGCATCGTGTTTGTGTTATTAACAGCTAGAGAGGGGGGGAGGGGGAGAGAGGGGTGAGGAGAGGGGGAGAGAGGGGTGAGGAGAGGGGGAGAGAGAGAGAGAGAGGTAGGTTGGTGAGGGAATGACATTTATAGCTGCTATAATTTAGGTGATAACAGGAAGTAAATTGTCAGATGTTCCATCTATGGCATTACATGTAACTATAAACATTTAATATGACTTTTTATAAATTTAAAACGCTAACTTGTGGACGTATTACTGCAGTAGAAGAGGAATAAAATTTTGCTGTTATTATAAAATCTTCACATTTGGCTTGGTGACTCTATCAGACCTCATCACTGATTAATCTCCTATAACTTCACACCCTGTAGTGTTTTGTTCTTTACATTCTGTGCTATCGATATGCACTCAAACCTATACAGGATATTTATTTCAACTTGCGGGATGTTGACAAAACAGTTTAATTGTTTTTTTTTATTCATTTATTTATGAAGATGCATTTATAAGTTACAACAGTATGTGAGACCAACACCATCAAGTAGCAGCTGTATGAATTGAGTGCTTTAACACCTTAAATGGCATCTTGTCAGTAACCTAGCGGGAATGGGAGGGTCTGCTTAACATGGTCATATTCTAGCTTGGATGTAACCATGGATACAGTGCAGCAATGTTTTATTGCTTGAGCTGTTGGGATTTTGATAAAGAGAAGCAACAGTCATTGGTTTTTACAGGAGCATTATACATAGCAAAGTAAAATCATGATGAGGGAAATGTGTTTCATGGAACAATGGAAAAACTCTCTCTCTCTCTCTTTCTCTCTCTCTCACACACAACCGTCATTATCACAAATATAATCTTGAACAACACCTGTGGTGATCTTACACACTGACTGTGATAAAGCTTAGTGAACTTGAAAATTGCAGCAGAGAAAACGAAGAGCAAGTCTGCTAATAGGCTTTTACCCACAGACATGGCAGCCCGCCATATTGATTTAACCCAAGCACACCACTAATGAATTTATATACTGTATATAACAATTAAAATGTCCAGAACCTTCTTCCCTTTATTTTTTTTTTCAACCAATATGATGTGAAGAAGGCATGTTGCTAAGAGACTGGTATTTTTGTGTCGTGCACTTCATTGTTCCCATGCTCATTTCACACATCACCTAATGTACGAGATTACTGGGGCAGAATGCAACTTCGTTCGGCTTTTATTTTAAAAGCTTCGTGTTAGAAAAGAGCCTTTGTTAAGTCAAGTGTTCTTCACCATAGACTGATAATCTAAGTTTAATACAAAAATCTAGACATAAATTTAATGCATTTGAAATTCTATATACTAACATAATATATGTTCCTGGAAAAAATCTGCCCACGCAGCTGATTCCTTTAATTATTATTTACAGACCCCCCAATGCCGTACTCCGAATTCCTATGTGAATTTGCAGATTTCATTTCAAACCTTGTTGTTTCTTAAGATAAAGGGTTAATTATTGGTGACTTTAAAATTAATTTTGATAAGCCAGAGGATCCTTTAAGAGCAGCGTTCGTGTCTATTCTAGATTCAGTAGGGGTAAATAAGAATGTAACAGGACCCACTCATAAAGCTGACAACACTCTGGATTTAATACTTAATTTGTATTAAGTATTTAAAATATAGTTGCAGTTCCACAGTCAGAAACTATTTCAGATCATTATCTATTCTCACTTACAATACATCTTAGTACTAATATAAACACCTCACTACGTTATCGCATTAAGTGACTTTCACATAAACTACTGCGCTGTTTACTTACTGTTTTATTACAAATCTTCCAGAATCTTCAACTATGATTGAAATTCATTAATGGTGTCAAACTAAATTAATGGTATTCCAAATAGCATGGAAAGAGAGTCTCCTTAACTACAAAAATAAAAGCGCTTCTAAAACAAAATATTTCTCAAATCTGACAGAAGATAATAAAAAGAATCCAAAATACTTATTTAATATTGTTGCAGAATCGACTAGGAATAAGATGATAAATAAAACGTGCAGACCATAAAATTATTGCAGTGACGACTTCATGAACTTTTTTAAATCTTAAAATTGAAAATATCAGGCAAAAAATTTATTCTAAACTTAAAGTCGAATATATCATTAACTAAAACAGTAAATAATAATATACTGCTATCATATCAGCAACTAGAGCGTTTTAGTTCCATTCAAGGGAAAGAACTAATCTCATTAATTTCTTCATCTAAATCATCAACCTGTGTGCTAGATCCAGTACCTACATGTTTCTTTAAACAGGTACCAGAAGTGATCAACCCTTTATTAAATGTATTTAATTCTTCCCTTAGCACTGGTTATGTACCTAAATCCTTTAAACTGGCAGTTATCAAACCTCTGGTTAAAAAAACTGATTAAAAATGATTTACTGCTGCACTCTGACCACAGCTGTGATCGTACAATTCTCCATGACAGATTAGAAAATGCTGTTGGAATTAAGGGAACGGCCATCTCCTGGTTTAAATCTTATTTAACTGACTATTATCAGTTTGTAGATGTAAATGGTGATTTCTCTATATGTTCTAATGGTAAATTTGGTGTTCCACAAGGATCTGTCCTACACTCGTTGCTTTTTTCTCTATACATGCTCCCTTGGCTAATATTATTCATGAACATGGCATTAGCTTTCAGTGTTATGCTGATGATACACAGTTATACATTTCAGCAAAGCCAGGTGAGAGACATAAACATAATGATGTGGAGAATTGTGTAAAGGACATTAGACCTTGGATGCTTACTTACTCCCTCCTATTAAATATAAGACGGAAGTACATGTACTTGGATCACAGGTAGCTGGAAATAAGGTTTCTGATTATGTACTAAGTTTGAATAATGTTTCATTTTCATTGTGTGTAGCAGTTAAGAACCTTGGAGTGATTATTGACCCCGGTCTTTCATTTGAATCTCATGTAGATATTATTACTCGGGTAGCATTCTTTCATCCCAATATTGCTAATATAATCAATATGATGTCACTGCATGATGCGGAAAAACTTATTCATGTTTTTATTACCTCGAGATTAGATTATTGTAATGCGTTACTGTCTGGATGTCCTAATAGGTGCATAAATAAGCTCCAGTTAGTCCAGAATGCAGCAGCAAGAGTTCTTACTAGAACCAGAAGACACGAGCATATCACCCCC
>JBCNYG010000010.1:491322-502955 GCA_039654305.1 Porochilus rendahli | reverse complement strand
TTTCACAAGAGCAAGAGAGCAGAAAAAAATATAATCAAAAAATGGACATTCCCACTGTGTAAAGAATATCTAGTCTTTACACAGTGGGAATGTCCATTTTTACGGCAAACTACGTGAAAGACCACTCTGATTATTTTTGTTTATCTTAAATAATAAAATGTGTTTGACAGGTAGCATTTTGTGTATCCCTGCTTGATAATACTGCCGATAATTGGTTTGAGAAAAAGTGAATGATTTTCCCGTAATGTCAGTCCTCATGTGATGGGATGAACTGCAGTGCCACAGTACCTATTCAAACTTTTAGTGGATGTACAGCTTTCCTAGAAAGCTGCAATTTAGATGATGCCGTCTTGTGAAAATTGAGCTGCGATAACCCTTCTATATATATATATTTTGCACAAAAAATTTTCACTTATTTAATTTTTTACTTCTTTTTATTAGGAGAACCTTTTAGACAAAAGTGGTGGTGTATAATCTTCATTGCACACGACTGTACATACACATACATACATACATACATATATTAACTTGGTGTATCTGTAGAGTGGTATCAGACTGGCTTACCTTTTACCACGAGGGTAATGTCGTACATACTCTCCCACATCGTGAGCAGCCACAGCAATAACCTGAGGGTCATCAGACCTTTCTAGGAGTGTAGTCAGGATCCTGGCACAAAGCAGTACAAAAACAAACACATTTCATATCTGAGCAATTATAAATCACACTCAAGTATCTGAGAGAATAGAAATTTACTAATGCTGGTTTTGTATTGTGATTTCTACAGCCTTTTGAAAGTACCGTTACCACATACGGTACAAAATGACCCTAATAAAATTCTACAGACATTGATCAATTAATAATACACGGGAGGGTTACAGTCTGATTTTTTCCCCTTTTTTGCTATTCTGTATTAATCCCTCAAGGGAAGTTATTGCCTTTGCATTTAATCCATCCTAAGTGAGAAAACACGCACATTCATAAACAGTGAGAACACACACTTGGAGCAGGGGGCTGCCACACACATTGGGGTGCCCGGAGAGCAGTTGGGGCTAGTTGCCTTGCTCAAGGGCACTCCAGCCATGAATGTGGAGGAAGGGAAGGTGCAGCTCACTCCCCCACCACCACACATTTTTCCTGCTGGTTTGGGAATCGAACCAGCGACCCTTTCGTCCCAAATCCGCTTCTCTATCCATTAGGCTACAGTTGCCCCCCCCCCAAAGGGTTTTGGATTTGTACCAAATGAACAAACAAAAGAATTTGTTCACTATCTCTGGATTAACAAAAAAATTATGTACTGAAGACAAGACACCACCAAGCCTGAAGCGCATAGCTGTTTTAGTATATACACTACATTGGAACATCAGCAAAAACTACACTAAAATTAGATTTTCATGGTTTTGTCTTTCATTTTAAATCATAAAGAATGTAGGTAAGCTCAATGCACACTCAGGAAAACTGTGTAATGGTGTCTCTGTAAATCTCTTTAACAGTTTACGTATATACAAATATAGAAACATACAGAAAAGTAAACTAAAGTACACCTCGACCTAAGCCATATGTGTACCTAACAAAATCTGTTTAGCCTACTTATTCAGACAATAGCACATACTACACAGAAACATAAATAAACCACACTCTGTAAATGTGTTTTAGTTATGTACTACACAAAAACACACGGAAGACAATTATGGGTAATCTTTTCCAAGGGTCACCATGATGACAGTGACCTGTTCCAAATGATCATGAGAAAGTGTGTGTCCATTTGAATAATGTTTGTAATCCCATACAACACATACAACGGAGATACTAGAATGATAGTCATTTTTTTTTTCATGTTGAGTCTATGTTCTACTTACTTACATCCTGCATCGGATCGATCTGGGTACATGCAGGAAGTTTGTTACATAAACAGAAACAAGTGCTTGGTATACCAGTAGAAATGTTATTCACACAGAAATGACTTCAAAAACATGAAGAAGAGGAGTCAGGGCTGGCTAAAAGGATGACGACATGAATGCCAATTCTTCAAAGTGTACTTTATGTAATAAGGACACACAAAGCTGTATTTTATCTGCTATTTAGTTCCATGCCGTGTCTCTTTTTACCCTATCACGATAAACCTCCGATGAGACATCAAAGTAAGATTCTCTCTGCTACCAAAATTCAACAAGCTGCTTTTCTTTTTGAACTCCATTTTTTATTAAGGGGTCGGTCACTGACACTACTACATTTTTGTGACTTTTTGAGATATTAATAAAAGATTTCTGACAGCGTCAAGACTTTGCAAGTCGGTACCAATGCCATCATAGCCAAGCCAAGGACATCAAATCATGCATTAGGTCCACAATCTCTACTGAAATGTATTTTGCAAAATTTGTGTCTTTAAATAAAGCCTGCAGAACACAAAATAAAATAAACATGCAAGTAAAAGGGTGAGTCCCATGCCTAACAGGTCCATTCCTTATATTACTATGTAGCTGAATTCAGGCAGGAGAAATACGGTCAGTGTTAGCTGGACAGAAAGATATAATACAAAACCATTCATCAAGACGGATGTTCTTTAATAATGGCCCTGCTTCAAAGCAATAAGACAACAATAGCATGTGATTTAAGATGTGAGGGACACATAAGACAGCTGTATTTCTTTGAGGATTAGACAACAGCTCACATACAACAGGCCAGGAATAAGCTGAAGCGGCACACCCAAAGACTTGAACAATTGAGCAAGACTATATAATGGGTTACAGACAGGACAGAGAGATACAGCCTTTTAAGATGAGGACATGCAGAAAATTAACTACAAGTAGTAAAAGATGAAGAACTAGAAGAACTGAGCTAAAGCAAATTATGGGGGTCTTAAAAAGAAGCCAGTACTGATTACAGATGAAAAAATTATATTCATGAATTAAGGCTTCTCAAAAGAGCAAAAAAGGAACCACGATTAATCATTTCAAATACTGAAAGCCTGCGATCTCAACTAGTGTACATCCATCCATTCATTCATTCGCTGAACTGCTTAATCCTATTAAGGTCACGGGGAAGCTGGAACCTATCTCAGCCAAGTCTGGGCAAAGGTAGGGTACACCCTGAACAGCTCTGTGGGAGAAAACCGATGTACCTGGAGAAAACCCACCGATACACAGGAAGAAACCTATGCAAACTCAAAACCCTGTGACTCGAACCCAGGAACTTTTTGACATGCTAATCACTTTGCCACCATGCCGCTCATTGTGTATCCAAGCCAACTAAGTTAGTGTCTCTCAAATCTATTTCGGTCGCTGATGTCCTAATTTTGGTTGTTGTTAGCGGCTAGCATGCAAGTGGAGTTGGAGGTTTATAAACTAGTTTTAGAGTGCACATAACCCTTAGGAGATGATTACTTCATACAGTGTGTTGTACACTCTTAAACTAGTTTTCAGTTGAACTCCCGAACCAGGTGCACGCTAGCCGCTAACAGTACGCGACAATAGGACATAACCAGCCTCCAACAAACCATATGTTTGGCATCAGTTGGTCACGAATGACCATGGTCATACCATATAAAACAATGTTAGCACCACAGTTCAATCAATTTGCTCACTCACTTTAGCAGTTCATAGTTCTTCTCATTTAGACGGACGGCATTCTCTCTCCAAAACTTCTCCGACTTGTGGACTGGACTCCACTCGAGTCGACCAGACTTTAGCTCCGAACTGTACTCATCAAAGGAGCTGAGCACAGATGGAAAGATTATAAAAGTCACAAACAATAAAACCTGTATGTGTAGTATGATTATGTCAAATATTGTTGACTGGCATGCCAAGGTATATTAAAATCAGGTAACCTGTTCCACAATTACAGACTATAGCTCTTTTTTCCCCATTTGTCTTCCTGCCCAGTTTTGAACTACCAGGTTCTAATGGCTGGAACGATTTTTAATCTAGCAGTTTGCGGTTACTGTTTAGTCAGTGTGCTGTGCCTTAAAATACTCAAAACATGCCTAAAAAATAGACCAGGATTCAGCATTAAGAATGGAGTGATATGAGAACTCAGAAGCTAAAACCCAAAGTTTCTGTAGCCCACATGTTACTATGTACAATTAGTCAGCCTCCCATTACCTTAAAAATGCCCCCCACCCAAATAACATCTCGTCTGTGGCGTTCTCTTTTCATTAACAAAGGCATCAAATGGGGCTGACAGGCTGTAGATGGTAACAGATGGCCTACAAAGTCACTTTGGAAAAAATTGTTCACCTCCAGATTCACCTATAAAAAGTTTTACCTGATCAAATGAGAAAGAAAAATGAAAAGTACGTGAGGTACCTGAGGTCTTGCACACTTTCTCCCAATCTCTCGAGAAGGAACTTAATGTCATCAGTAATGTCCTCATCATCATATTTCTGCTGGTCCAGATTCTCCAGTTGTTTCAGAACCTTGCACTGAATCATGGCTAAAGCGTACTCCTGACGAGTCTCCCTCTCTGCAGACTTCTCTAGCAGGTTCTATAATAGACATTTCATATGCACACATTATACACACACACACACACACACACACACACACACACACACACATATATATCAAATTTTAGTAATTTCTTTTCTTTAAACCATATACATATACATATATATATATAAAGTGTGTGTGTGTATATATATATATATATATATATATATCACACACATATATACACATACATACAAAATTTTATTCAAACTATTCCCAACGCTTTTGCATATATTAGTTTTATTAGTTAATACATACCCATAATCAAAACAAAATAATTTACAGGATATTATTGCAAACAATCCTGCATTATCTACTGTTCATGGTGCAGGCTCATTTTTTTTTAACTCCACTTCAACATGTGTGGCTGTATTAAGACAAATTATGGAATAGTCTTCTAAATATAATCAATAGATAACCAGCTCTAAAGGCACAAAACCACCAAACAGATAGTTTACTGTTTAAAAAAAGAAAGAGTTCGACTGTTCCACATAAACCACACAAAAGATTTTAACAGACAACAGGATAAAAATACCAGGTAGTGTACTATATAAAACCTTAACAAAAGTACAATTTATGACTCCCTTTTTGGGAAGAAAAACAGGAAAAAACACATTATACAAGCCTTTCCAACCATTGTAGACTAAAATAAACCTGAAGTAAGGTGGCTATCGGGAGTTTAGCAATAGAAAAGTTCAACTCCTGCCCCCAAAACCCATTTCCTTCTCATGTATAAAATAAACCAGAAATATACCAAATCCATTTCTTTCCCTAAAAATGCACACTCATGGTAGTTTTTTTTTTTGGTAGCATTTAATTATTCATCAAAGTTTTAAGCTACATCTAACCACTTCTAGCTTTGATAAGGACATTATATACATAAGGTATATTTAAAAATTACAAAAATAACTTAAAAAATTAGACAAAAAAATAATAGGATACAGTAACCAACATAATTCAAGAGATTTAAGCAGAAAAAATACCATAGCCTTGTTGCACACGCACGTTCACGTCTTAACTAATACATAGTTGAAGTATCTTTTGCTTCGAATTTTGAGTTCAGTGATTTTGGTTAAAGTGGATCTCAGGTGTGGCAGTTCTAAAGGCAGTTCTGCATGATTGCAAACCATGCTGATTTCAAACATGGTTCAGAAAGGTTGCGAAAAGTGACATTATGGTGGCTACAGGGCAGCTAGATGAAGTTTTGAAAATCTCGTGGTTTACAGCAGACGGTGTTAGTCAGCAGTAAACTACATCATAGAGTCAAGATCATGTTACTTCGGTCCAACATGGTTTGATAGCATGCCGAACCCCCATGTGAGGACTGTTTAAGGGTCTACCAGCTTCTGATTATGCACATCCTAATGCGGTTGTCCTCTTCAAGTAATTTAACTTTTTTTTAAATTTTAATCTGAGCTCTGACTGGTTTCCCAAAATCCAGTAAAACACCACAAGAAAACACAAAGAAAAAAAAATTTTAAAAAGAGAGTGCACACTGTGTTATAATGGGGCGTTGGACCGTGCTCAGAAATAACCAATCACTAACAATCAATTTAAAAGGTATTAGTATACTACATTCACATTTGTAGGTAATGAACTATGAATAAGTAGGTTAAAATGCTCCACAGCATTTGCATCTGTTTGGAGAGTACAGAAATCACCAGACCTGCCTCTGTAATGTTTAAAATATTGTTTGCAAATATTAAGGTAATTCTTTTTTAATCCTTGTTTCGTGGATCTGCCCATGTTTAATTTCAGCACGATTTTGTGTGTACAAATGTGTTCAAAGCACTAGTTCGAGCTTCTTTGGAAACACAAAAAAGTGCTAAATTAAATGTTTTTTTTTTTTTTCAATTTCCTTGTCTTGGGTTTACATAACAAAAATCCATCAAACAAGAAATAAAAAAAAAAACAATGGCCTAACTATAACTTTTTTATTTAAGTTTGGTTTTCTTTATGCTTCTGCATAGTTTATTTAAAACTCTTAAAGAGACACTGTTAGACAGCTCTCATGCATCTGCAGGTAGAGTTCACAGTATTTTAAAAATTAAAAAAAAGAAAGAAAAGAAACCCAACAAAATCTCCCTTCTGTGTGCATGTGTGTGTTGGTTTTTTTTTTTTTTTTTATTAGATTTTTTTGGCATATGTGCCTGTGCAGTACATACGAAAACAATTATTTGCCTCAGGCTGGGTGAATGCTGCTGAACTGAATTATTCCCCTCCATGTTCCATGTCGAGGACTATATTTAGTGGCATTCACTACACTTTCAGTTAATAATTCAGACAGAGCCTCTGAATACCTAAAGAGGAAGAATTTCTTAGAGAAAAATAACATGATATAAAGAAGCGAAAGCAGAAATGAAGACAGATGTAACCCTTTACACATTTGTGCACCGTTTTGTAGTATGAGGAAGAAATTAGATCAATTTATAAACTAATACTACAGACATCCAGGTCAAAGAATTGATAGGATGACAGCCGAGTATGTCCAAGCGGTGTGCTTTCTACTTACTCGCATACTCCTAGTACATACTAAAGAGGAGGCCCGGCAGTATAGCATAACCAATGTTAGAATATACAGAGTATTTAGATTCAACTATCATCTTGGCTTTATCAAAGTGCTAAAGCCATGGTCTGCAATAACCTAACACAGCATGCACTGGATCTCAGTGAAGAGAATGTTAAGAATGGGTTACCAAAACAGAACACATTCAAACATCAACATCTATCTACTGCTGGACAGCTGAAAATAAAGAGAAATGTCCCCATCCAGCACAATCCGATCAAAAACCTGTGCAGTAACGCCATTTTATAGATGCTTACCTAAACACAGTGAGCACTGCATTACATGCCCAAAGAAGCACACAAATGCACCAAGGCAACTTTAAGCTTTTTCCTTCAAAAATAATATAAATAAATGAATAAATAAATGAATAAATAACAGCTATATTTGTTTTACATCTGAATTTTTTTGACTCCTCTTCCACATAATGTTGCGTGGTTTTGCTTTTTACATTACTGCCATTTCAAAAGAGGTCTGTGGATGTTTTGTATCCACTGTATGCTAATATCCTCTCAATGTTACTACCACAAGCTCACATATTTTTGTCAGTTGGGGAACCAAGCTCCCGGCAGTGTTGACTGCATTTATGTTTTAAAATCAGCCTGTAATAAAACACACTGTATCGGATAATAAGCACCACTGCGTATAGAGTAGGCAAAGAAAAATCCTGAAAGGTGATTAGGCGCCGTGATTGCTTGCTCTGAGCAACTGCTGATTGACTGAATATTGGTGGCATTATAATAACAAAGCCTCAGACGCAAATGACTAAGTTAGAGCTAGATGAACCATCCCAAGTGAAGCCAGGATGTGCTGTTAATACATGTGAAAATGACAGCAGGAAAATCTGAGTATAAAAGAAGGCAAAAAATAAAAAAAGGAACTAAACTGATAAAATGGAAGCTGTCACCTTGAATTATGGCAGTAATATATTTTTCAGAGAACTATGTTAGCATATTAATCTGTCACACCGAGGAGCAGCTAAAGGGAAGACTAAAATTGAGAATTGCACTCAGGCATCTTGACAGTTCACAATATACATTTTAATAGGATGCACTGTGCACTGAGAAGGACTTGTGCTGCAGAGAAGGAAATTGCAGATCTCGAGCAGAGCACTCAGTCAGATAGTTACTAATATTTCACACAAGAAAGTTGGAAACTTTAACTTACAGGCATGTAAAGCATCCAGTGTGCCATGTTACTCTTAAATAATATAAAATAAAAGCCTACACTCAGAACCTCAAATGTAGTAAAGATGTATGTATAAATAAATTCATTTTGGGGGTTTATTTATTTATTTGTTTATTTATTTATTTATTTATTTATTTTTGGTGAATTTACAGTAAAATATTTTGTCATTTCCACTAAGCCTTCGTAGGTACTTGCAAAAATGTCTTCAGAAATTATAAAAGTAAATGTGTTTTGTTTTTTTTACTTTAAAGGCACAAGTTTTTCCAAAATGAAAAATGAATAGTATTAAACAAAAAGTCAATAATGACTGAAAGATGGTGAATTATTTAATACATTATATTTACTGACATACAAAATTTCTGTGATATTCATTCATTCATGCATTTTTCATATTATTTTATTTTAATTTTTTTTGATGCTCTGAGAGTCTAAATGTTTTTAATTGGTTCAATAATGCAGGTAATAAAACAAGAATCTGTAACACAAACAACAAACAAAAAATAAACAGCTGACTTTATACCTTCTCGTTTCACTGACATTTCTCCAGAATTCTGCTCAAAAAACCTTTCACTTGCATACATACAACAAGATGGACAGACAGACAACAGTATCAATTCAACACCATTTTTAAAATGAAAACTATGTAATTACGACTGTCGACAAGAACAGTTCTTCAGTGGTAATAAGATCTTAAGCAGATGAAATGCAGAACTCTAATCTAATACTGTCAGAGACATGGGCAATGAATTCATTACAAAACACTAATGCCTGTGACAACTTTCAGCTTTCAGGGCTAAATTAAACACTAAGTGCCATGTGCATCAGGCCAATCTCTGAATCACAGAGTAAAAGCAACATGTATTTTCCCCGCTGCTCTAAATGTAATGTTTTAGTGCAAGTGCACATCTCCATAGATGGCACTTGTAATAATACGTTTGGACAAAATCACATTGTGCCAAGCCTGTGAGGTAACGTAAGTATATTAGAGGTTGTGTGGAGCTGCAAGAGTGTGTCTCTGAACGGCTGCTGCCATTCACAGTGACCGAGAAACAGGCAAAATGATTCAAAAGCACACAAAAATAAAGGTGCATTCTGTAATTTCGTAATGATGCCTCTGAATACAATAAACCTTTTTAGACTAAATGCATTATGTGGTATGAGTCCCAGCCTACAAAGCTGGAAATTAAATAAAGGAGGGGTTATAATGAATAAACAACAAATAAATGGACAGACAGACAGACAGACAGACAAAACAATAAGTAATTAAATAAGCAAGTAAGTAAGAATAAAATTCATACCACTTGAACTTTTCCACACTTTACAAACCACAAACGTAAATGTATTTTACTGAGATTTTATGTGATGGACCAACACAAAGTGCCACTTCATTGTAGCTCTGGCTGTATGTTTAGGGTCTTTCGTCCTGCTGGAAGGTGAACCTCTAAAACTAACAGGTTTTTGTTCCAAGATTGCCCTGTATTTGGCTTCGTCCATCTTCCCATCAACTCTGACCAGCTTCTCTGTCCCTGCTGAAGAAAAGCATCCCCACAGCATGATGCTTCCACCACCAAGTTTCACGGTGGGGATGGTGCAGTGCTAGTTTTCTGCCACAAGCAACATTCTGCATTTAGGCCAAAAAGCTCAATTTTAGTCTCATCTGAGGAGAGCACCTTCTATTGAACTACAAACATCCTTATGGCTTTCTTTCAACAATGGCTTTCTTCTTGCCACTCCTCTGTAAAGAACAGGTTTGTGGAGTGCATGACTAATAGTTGTCCTGTGGACAGATTCTGCCCCATGAGCTGTGGATCACTGTTGCTCCTCCAGAGTTACCATGGGCCTCTTGGCTGCTTTTCTGATTAGTGCGCTCCTTGCCTGGCCTGTCAGTTTAGGTGGACGGCCATGTCTTGGAAGGTCTGCAGTTGTACGATATTCTTTTCATTTTTCAGATGATGGATTGAACAGTGCTCTAAGATTTTCATAACCTAATCGCGCTTGGAACTTCTCCACAGCTTTATCCCTGGCCTTGAGTTTAATGACGCTGTTCACGAATAGTCTCTAAAAAACTCTTTAAAAAGGCACTCACAGGACAGCTGTATATTTATTGAGACACAGGTGGACTCTATTTACTAATGTGGTGACTTCTGGAGGTAATTGGTTGTCCTTTTTTTTAGGGGTATCAGAGTAAAGGGGGGCGAATATAACTACACACCACACATCAGATTTTCATTTGTAATACATTCGGAAAACCATGTATTATTTTCCTTCCACTTTACAATTATGCACCACTTTGAGTTGGTCTGTCACATAAAATCCCAATGAAAAGCACTTACGTTTGTGGCCATAATGTGACAAAATGTGGGAAATGGGTATGAATACTTTTACCAGCCACTGTACATATAAACAAACAACCAAATAATCAAAAAGAGAGGTGTACAGACAGGTTAAATAGGCAGACAGACAGACAGACAGACGGATAGACAGATAGACAGTCAGTCAGATACTGATAGAAAGATAAACAGACAGACAGAGAGAGATAAACAGAAGATTGATACATACATAAATGAATAAAAGGTAGAAATACAGATAGGCAAATAGATAAACATAAGATAAAAAAAAATAAATAGGCAGATGAAAGGAAAGATAAATAAATAGGTATATATACAGTCACAGACAGACAGTCACAGATAGACAGATCTATAAATACACAGACTGGTAGATAAATAAATAAATCTGAAGACAGGCAGATAGATAATCATTAACCCACAATGTGAACCTTCATCCTTTGAACACGTTCTACCTGCCAGAGTGTAGAGATGAGCGGACAGTGATGAGAGTACTGTGCAGCCGGTAATGATACGTGCCCTGTAAGTCCAGTAGATACTCATACATTAATAACACTGCCAGTTTCTACAATTGTCACTGTGATGCAACTAGAAAATAAATACATTTTTTCGCTGCTACAAAATATGACCTTCCCAGACTCCATGGTGATTTCTCATGCCCGGAGTTAATCATGTCTGTGAACAAAGGCGAGGGTGTTATATCAAACAACGTGATACGATACATGCCGTGCCGTACCGTTACATCACTTGTTTTTGTGCATTGTATATCATGGGGAAAATTCACTGTCTGCACAGGTAAAGGCTTGTGTTAAAATAAAAAAAAAATAAAGTATTGCCATTTTCTCTTACGGCGAAGTGATTCCTGGAGTGAAAAGTTTTCAGAAAGGGTATGTGGGGGGCTGCCGAGTGGCGCAACAGCAAAGGAAACCCTATCATCCAGAAATCGTCATGAAATAAGGGAGAAAATGAGACAAAAATCGGGCGGCACGGTGGCGTAGTGGTTAGCACGTCCGCCTCACAGCAAGAAGGTCCTGGGTTCGATTCCCAGCTCGG
>JBCNYG010000010.1:469097-483262 GCA_039654305.1 Porochilus rendahli | reverse complement strand
TCAAAACAAACAGCTAACAAAGTAGGTCGAAGGGAAACATTATTGTTAATTGAACCACATGAACCATGAATGAACCTGTTATTCCTTTATATTCAGAAACCTTTTTTAGATACATAACATGTATCTCAGCATATTAGAACATGTATTCTTTATATATATATATATAACTTGCATAATTACATAATTATTACATAAAAAAAGACCATTATCATGAAGCGTTTCATTAGAAGAAGCAATCATTTTAAAATAAATATTTAATAGTTAATATTTTGTGTTTAAACTATTGAATTGTAAATCAGGATCTATTTCATGATAATGGTTAGATCCTGTAAATTTTCCTTTACTTGTCATCAGAACAAGATTTGGACGTTACATCTGGAATTAGAGGAAGACGAAAGGTACACAATGGAAGTTTTCCACAGACTCAGCAGCTTTAGTACAAAATACAGTTAGTTTGGGGGTTCATTAAAATGCACATTTTACAACTGAATATTGAGATTTTTGCTTTTGCTTTATGCACTGTAATGCAACCCCAGTGCTGCTTACTGGGTTACCAAAGGCCAGCCATGTCTCTCACTGTCTGTGGTGAGAGGTATGTAAGGAACCATTGCGGACTTTCGTAAAGAGTAGGCTGCATTGCTATTGCGAGTGGTTTTCTGCCCTGCGATGGCCTGGCAAGATGTCCAGGGTGTACTCTGCTCTTGCCCAGAGTCGGCTGAGATGGGCGCCAGCCTCCCCACCCCCCTAATTAGGATTAAGCGGTTCAAAAAATTAACAATGAACACTGAAATGCAGCAATGTGGCTCAGGCCCTGAGCAATCAATAACATTATTTTGTTGTCCCTCCATGCCACTTACAAAGAACACACTGGGTTTTAATGAAAGAACAGCAAAAGACAATGGTCAACATTAAAATAAATAACTAATGTGCAAGTAGAGAAAGTAGGATGATCTGGACAGGATTTGGTCAATTATCTTATGAATGCACCAATCTGATCAGGATTTATCCCATCACACAAATTTAACTTGTGGAACATTATTCACACACAAAGAAAAAACTAAGATAAGGTCGAGTTCCAAGACTTGTGTTAAGTGTTACTGTACTTTTATGTTATTCATTTTGCAGAATAAAAGTGTGTATGCTTCTACCTGAGAGCTAAGTTGAGTCTTGATCCAGTTGAAGTAGTAGTTCAGATCACTCCCTTCCATCAGTTCCCGACCCCAGGCCGCCAGCTTGGCAATGATCCTTGCAGCCTAAGAGAAAAATAAACTTTTAACAGATGACCTCAATCAGAACTATCTGCTCAAAGCCTGAAAAGTTCTGCTCAAACTGAAGAGAAAAAATACTGAGAAAATCAAAAGAAAATTGGCCATATACAGAATGCTTTGTATATACATTATACAAAGTTACAGGAGTGTCAACTTTCATGTGGCTCATCTGCTCAAGCGGCTGCGCCATCATCCGAAATTGAAAAGTTCAAACACTACACCCTTCAATAGCCCAAGAGAGCATAATTGGCTGTTCTGAGTGAAAATAGCTCTCCGCTCTCTACCCCAGGCAATTAGACCACTTCTAATCACTGCTCTTGTGTTTATGTGCCTCAGGAATACCGAAGATGTCAGGTAGCACTGTCCTCCTCGAGTGCCCTAGTGAGCACTCTCCTCTGCTGCCTTGCAGCAGTAAAATAAGATGAGGCGCTATGCTTTGTCTCTCAGAGAAAACATGTTACTGCTCACCCATCCATGAGGAATTAAGTACAAATAAATGGCCCAAAATCTGCTATACCAGACATATTAAATGTAAAGAATGTTCTAAACATTACCAAGCAAAATGAGCTCATGAGAAGACCAGAATTGTGCAGTTACTGAGTAAAAAAACTTCAAGTGTGGAAATTTCAAGAATATTATGCAGAGACCACAGAACTATTAAGAAAGCCTTTGAAAACAGGGAAAAAGGGAGAAGAACCATAGAACGGGGAATCAAGAACCTGAGTACAAGAGGTGAACGAAAATTGAAGCAAATCATGGCTAAAAGTCCCCTTTCTAGCAGTGCAGGTGTGTTTGAACAGGCTGGTATCACAGGCGTCAAGCATGACAAGAGCTGCAGAATTTTGCGTCCCCTTGGAAAAGTAAAGAAATCAACCAGTCGGCCACCTCTAAACAAGAGGCGTGTAGAAAAGCCTGTGGTTTGGGCCAGAGAAAACCCGAAGACAGACTTCAGCAAAGTTATTTTCACAGATGAGTTGAGGGTCACATTGGATGGTCAAGGGTGTGGATCTTGAATGCCAGGCAGACCCCTTCCAGACTCAAGAAGGTGGTGATGGCATTATAATTTGGGCTGGAATTGTTGATAAGTTGATTGGCCCATTTAAAGTTGTGGAAGGAGTCAAGCTCAATAGTGCAAATTACAGTCAGCTACTGGACAACACTTTTCTGAGATGGTACAGGTTATAGGGCCGAGCTTTCAAGCTTTCATGCTGCTCACAATACAACAGTATTCTTGATGACCTGGCCAGGATCATCGCCTGATTTGAACCCCATCGATAATCTGTGCTCAATCATCAAACAGGAGCTGTACAGGGCTGGAAAGCAATACAGCAGCAACACAGGTGTATATATACACATGTGAATGACATGATCTCTCATCTTACATTAAAGATATATGTAGAATTTACATTTTTGTCATAAATAATGCTTAATTCCTTGAGAAGAAAAGGGGGGAAAAAAACATTCTTTTGTAAAGAAATTTGGTGACTTGCATAATAAAATCAGACAGCAAATTTCAGATGATAATTTTAAATAATTATTTAGGAAAACTCACCAAACTACACAGAAATAGTGAAGCTGTATAGCTTTACAACATATGTAATCACAGTGAAATTCTAGATGAACGATCTGTGTGATTTTAAAAAGAAAAATTGCACTTGCGTAATAACTTCAGATGCACTGGATGTGTATATAAATGTGTATGTAGGTCTTTGCACATAAATAGCTTTCTTCTGTGCACTTTTTTATAATTGCTGCTAAACTGATTTTCATTGTTTATGCAACAGCTGACAATAAAGATCTCTTTCTCTTTATCTTATCTTTATTATCCTGCTGAAAGAGGCTACTGCTGTTAGTTCTGATGATTCGTGTGGATGTTACTTTGTCATGTACGATCTACCTAAACATTGCTGCAGACCAAGTCCAAGGTGTTTCCTAACAGCATTATGGATGATCTGTGGGTATACATGCAGTATCCCACAAATTATGCAAAAAAAGGATTGCAGGATCATTCTCTGTAATGCATGACCCCATATATGTACAATGGTAAAATTGGCGGTGGGGTGGGGTGGTAGTGGAGAGGGAAATAGCTGAATATTTTCCTGAACAGAATATCTACTCTTCTTGAGTTAAAAGCATGTAGAGACCAGACCGCATTTAAAGATTACAACCTTAACCCTAACACTAACACTTGTGTTGCTAGGACACAGAAACCACACCAATATATACTTAAAAGCTTTTAAAAGCTTCTCCTGTGTACTTTATTTCAGACAGACACACCTTTTATGCAGCAAATGGCATAGGTTGAATGTCAAGGGAAGAGTTCAGGTTCAGGACCAATAGTTTTTTTTTTTTTCCGTCAATCACCCTCTGTTCCCCGTGCCTCCAATTCCCTGCTTGATGTGCATACTGCCTGAAGCACGTGTCAGGATTGGTCAGAGCTACACAGCTGTCACTTTGAATCTGCATCCAGCTCAACTTTTTGCTTCACTGCAAGTCATGTTCTCATCACTCACCATCCCAAAATCAGCCCCGACAAAAGAACAAGACAAAAGATTCAGTATGCCGACGCCTCAAATTTTTTTCAGTGACTTTGTTTCTGCTACAGACTTCATTATTCTTCAGCAGATCCTCTTCCAAGTCCTCCGGTGAAACACCTAATTTATTCCATCATCCTTACCGGGAGAATTTAATAATTAAATATTTTCATTTTGTACACATTGTGCATACACCGTTAGTCTCTATGTCGCTACAGAAAAAAAAAAAAAGAAAATCAGAAGCATTATCAACTCATGCTAAGCTAACAGCTAAGCCCCGTTTCAATTCTAGGCTTTTTTCACAAAACGAGTTAGACTTTTTTCCACCAAGCACAATTTTATTAGCCTGCTGCAAAGAACAGACCTCCAGTCCTCAGATTCGCCCGATGCCGGTGACCAGGGGAGAGGTTGTCCTAAGCAGTGAGTAGAAAGCTGACATATTGCTAAAGGTCAGCATGCTAATCGCTAAAACTAGCCAACCATCTCCTACACAGATTCTAGACTTATTACACAAAAAGGAACACAATCTGAAAAGAAAATGTTTGATTAATTAAAAAAGTTAAATGCGGTTTTTTTTCTTCAAGAATTAGATTTGTCCACCAAACACAACTTTATCGACCTCCAGTCCACAGCTCTGCAGTTAAGTATTTGATGGTAAGAATGTATATATTTTTTCCATTTTCAAGAACCTGATTAAAATAATAAAAATACTTTATTTCTCACAATCCAGTTTGCACGGAGAGAATATAAAGAATATCCTACATGCCTATAACCATCCACATAGGTTTCGAGTTTGTGGAATAACTGTTAATGTTGAACGCTGAATCAAATTCACCTGCGACTGGAGTGTAACACTATAAACTTACTGAAATAAACAAAGAGATATAAAGTATAAACTAAATTACATAATCTGATCCTATAGACTCAAGACTCAAATGCTCTGTATTTTGATCTCATTTAATTGTGACCTTTAAAAGAAAAATCTATGTCAGTAAGAGTGCTTTCATCCTCAGGGACAGGGGACAACCCTCATTCTATAGCTTTCCCATGAGAAATGGATTAAAAACATTATGTTGAAGGGTGGCCTTTTCTTCCCATTTTCCTTTACTTTGCAATGTAATTATTTATTTATTTTCTTTTCTTTTTTTTTTTTTCAGAAATACTTTTCTTCTTTTTTATATTTCCATTAAGTATCATTAGTTTCCCATGGCCTATAAGACACATCAGTGATCACACCTCTCACCCTTCTGAAGATGGAAAATCTATTTTCATATTTACTTTCACCTATTTTCGAAACATAACATCCAAGACCTTTATGCAACCAACAGCACACACTGGTGAAACCTCAGTACTAGCAAGACATGATACAGAAATGATAGGGAGGGACAGGAACAGGCATTTGCAGGAAAAATAAATGCAGGTTTTGTCAACTCATCAGATGGCACGTTTTTAAATTTCCTGTTTTACTAATCATAATTGCAGCACCGACTCAACAATACAAGACAATCTTACTGAGTAATTAAAGTAGACCCAGTTTATTCACAGCAGGGCGTCTGGCAGCAGTTACAAAAAATGCGTTTTGAGCTTCTAATTGCAGTGGTGTTTGCTTTAATGACGGCTTACCATGTGAACGGTGAAAAGGTCCTGGCGGTTCAGCATAGGTAGGAAATACGACCATGCTGTGTTTTTTGTCTTCTTGGCATAATCAAAGAAAATGTTGACTCGCTGATGATTTTCCTGGGATTGGACGAAAATGTTTACTTGAGGACATACATAAATAACATATTTTTTTTAAATATACAAGACCGTAAGGTTATACTCCATTCAACCAGTAATTAGCAGCCATAGGGTGCAAGTGTTAAAGAAACAGGTAATTCTGGCTCAAAGCCTTTTCACATACAATTCAACATTTTCTCAAATTTAACACAAAAGTAATATTCTCATTGAAGCTGATCCTCATTTTGCTAAACTAATCGCCAATGGAGTTGGCACATGATGATGAGCGGGTGTTTGCCCTTTTACAGTACAAACAGAGAAAAGAGAGACGGTTGGGTATACGGTGCACTGAGAACCTGGACTGCTTAGGGAGTCTCTCATGGCCACTTTATGACCTGTTTCATGAGGTCCTTGGGTCACTTTACTTTTTCCTTGATGTTGTCAAATAGTGTCGAATACCGAGACACAAAATAAATCAGAGTCTCCCAAGAAGCAACGCCCTGATTGGTTGAATGCTTTCCTATTGAGGATGAAATGCTGGAACAATCATACATGTGGTGAAAAAAATAGATTTTGCACACAAATTTTCATCTTTGATGTCAAAGTGATCACTTACAGGATTGTCATTTGAAAACATATGGTGTTGTACAAATTAATCTCACCAAAAATACAAAAGAATGCTCAGTGTGAAAAGGCCTGGTGAAGCTTGGTGGGTTAATCACCTGTTTAGTGGATATCGGGGAAATCGGGAACAAATCGAGGAAAGAATTGGTCAAAAGCCGTAAAACGGCTTAAGGAATGAATGAGGAGAAAAGCTTCTTAGAACATAAACTGCAACACATTGAAAATGCAACACCAACTTTATTGTGACGTTATGAAACCACAAACACAAGTTAGAGATTAAATCATTTAATTATCCTTTCATTGCCATCCGTCAGCTGAAAACCTGCCCAGATAAGACTGTCACTGCACTGATGTTGTTATACCGTCACCTGAAAGTCACACACCCCCGGTTCAGCCATGAATACCGAGTGTGTCCACCCTGTGCAGCAGCACGTGCGCAGAGACAACGTTGCACTAGAGGAAGGGAAACTCGCCTCAAAATTAAGTCCACATACCACTGTGCCATCAGTGCTCCCAATGATGTTACACGCCGTTGTTGCTGCCGAAAGAAACCGGTTTTGTTGGTGATTACGCCTGATTTGGCTATCCCGACGTCTCGTTGTTACTGGAAGTTGACCATGTCGAAGTCGGCCACTAACACTGCAGTATGATTAAAATAACATTGCAGTCGATTAATGGTTGATGGACTAACCCCGAACTGCCTTGCAACGTCTCTATGTGATGCCCCCATCGTACCAATCATACCAATCTCTGTCTGTTTTGCACAAAGTCGTGGTATTGTTGTACTGCAGGGAAAATGGCTGCTGTCCATGGCCTTTTATGATCCCAAGCATTAAGTTTGCACATGCAAACTGAGAAACATGTGTCACTGGAAAAATGTGTGCTATGGAACAGAGTTGTGTTTTATGCATCTATTGAATGTTTTTTGTTTTTTGCACCATTTGGGGTAAATTCCAGATGCTGCTGCAAATGAAAATCCCAATCCAAGATCAGCAGACTCTGAAATACTAAAATAGTTTCACCAGCCATCAAGCATTATGCTACGATCAAAGTCCAAGCGATGACACTTTCCCCAATACTGACATTTGATGTCAGGATTATCTGAAGTTCTTGACCTGTATATGCATGATTACCATGGTGCTGCTGCCACATAACCGGATGAGATGTACACCCATACTTATTAACATTACTCAGAGATAGTATTTAAAAATACCGTGTTGACCTCTGAAAGATTGACCTACTGAAAATGGCAATGCTTCAAGGAAATACATTACAGGAAATGAGCAAAGGTCAACTCCATTATAGTATGCACATTCATCGTACACATCAGTGCGTGTGTGTGGGTTATACCTGTAAAGTATCATCGATCAGGGTTAAGATGTACTGAACCGTCTGCTCCTTCGATATATGAGCCATTAGGTTGAGAAAGGTCTTTGCACACTGTAACATTGATTTAAAACAAATATGAAAATTAATTTACAAAGGAAAGAAATGACTTCCTTGCAAACAATTAAACAATCATTGAAAACATTGTTATACCTGCTTAAAATGAATTTCAAAAATCGGAAACAAGTTAAAAATGTATGAACCTTGAATTTTTTACTTTTACTAAATTATTGAATTGAATCAGAATTATAAAAGTAGCGAAAATATAATACCTGATGTCCTTCATTTGTAAGAATTGCCTGCTTCTGCTCAGAATGAGCAACCTCAAACTTCTTGATGAACTCACAGTCCTCTCCTGAGATCATCTGGCCCCTACACAAAAGCAAAATAAAGTACATGTGCATTAAACTCAGCAGTTACTAATATAAGTATGTGCAAACATTACTAATCTTCAAAGTACAACATACAGCCATCTCTAATATTGTTGACATGTAGTCATAGGGCAATACTTATGGTTTGTGAAGTAATAATGAAGACTAAAATCAACTGGAGCTGTAGTGAAAGAGTCTATGTTTCCCCCAAATGGATATGTAGAATGGAGAACATTTTTCAAGGACCACAGCAAACTATCTGGAAATAACCAAGAAAGCCCATTTCTTTCATTTATCTGTACGCATAAGCACCTGCACTGCAAACATGTGCTATCTAATCAAGATTTAAAATCTTTCTCTAGCCAAAAAATTCTTAGTGATCTTGTTTTGGGAATAATATACTATGTAAGAACAGAATGTGTAAAATGATTAATATTTTTTCTTGATTACAGTTTGTGTCCTCTTAAATCAAGTTAAATTATCTGCCAGTGCAGTAAGATAATCACATTTGGTAAGAATATTGTTTAAAGAATATTTTTCTTATTTTAAGAAATCTTACCAAGTAAAATTATCTTAGTGCACTATTTTAAATCTTGATTGGATAGCACATTTTTGCTTTTTAATCAAACACTCAGGGTAAATCTGGAGTAAAAAGAGGAGCTATACTGAAATATAGCTATATAAATGGAGCTATACTCCACTACTGAACATGATAAAGGATTTATTTCTATATCGTTGATTTTTGCATGCATGCTCCTGCCACTGATATGAGAATGACCATGTAAACATGTAGGAAAGTGGGCGTAACCCGCTCCAGGTGCATAGGATGAATCTCATGTAATCATATTCCGACAAGTCGGAGAATGCACGCCTGGTGTACGCCATAAGAATGGCACAATCCTGAATGTTAAACCCCTGTAGTGAGGGGGGCGTTTTTCACTCAGAGTGAAGAATCACAGCACATCAATATAAAAGGTGTCCTTTTTTGAGTTGATGATTATTTAGTCAGGAAGTCATTTTATATTTCATAGAATCATAATTTCGTTTATCATTTCAGGATACTTACAACAGCTTTTTTTAAACATCTTAAAATATGGAACCTTTCATTTAAACCCGCCCATTTATCAAGTGATAAAAAATATGACTGACAGGTGTTGACAGATTAATTATTTAAACAGTTACTAGCTCTGAATGTCTACTCTTGGTGTGAGGTCTGACTTTCATTAGTAACGACTGCATTCGTTGCTAAAAAATGATCAACCAACATGACAATCAGAGAGCCCTCCATAAGAGAAAAGCGAGCCAGTTTAAAGTGAGGAAAAGAAAGGGCCTGCTCATGGCCTACTCATTACGGAACCACAGTAAAGGCAGTGTCATGGCTGCTTCTGGAACAGGTTTGCTAATCTTAATTGACGATGTAACTCATGATGGTAGCAGCAGAATGAAATCAGAAGTCGGAAGAAACATTCTGTCTGCCAATTTACAGAGAAATGCCTCCAATCTAATTTGGAGAAGCTTTATTGTGCATCAAAACAATGCTACAAAACACACTGCAAACATGAAATATTTCATCAGGGGGAAAAATAAATCCTTCAAAACAGGCAAAAACCTAAAGAAGCCACAGTACAAGTTGAGAAAAATATCACAAGTGAAAAATGCATCAGTTTGGTGATAGAAGTGGGTTGCTGGATAATGCAGCCAATTGCATCCAGATGTGTAAGGAACGATACACAGTGAGCTGCTGCTCATTGGGGTCCTGATCCACCTGTCAGGGTTTATTTTGTAATGCTAAATAGATATAAATTGCCACAGCATAACCACATACAACAAAACTTAATTTAGCAGCAACCACTCTTCATACCAGCATTAATGTGTCTCTAGATAGATATTTTAAGACATTATTATAACAGTAATGACCAGCTCTGTTATACATTATCCTACCTATTACACAACTACTTATAAAATATTGAATAAAATGGTTGATTGTTAATTTAAAAACGACTTTACTGCTATGTCGCTCCATAGCAATTGGTCTGTTAAACTGGTTTGGTCTGTGGTAAAGAAATAATAGACCACTCATTGCCTTTACTGACCTTGATTGACCAATAAGAATTAAGTACAGTATTGTTGCTTTAAAACCAAAAAAAACTCTTATATTGTTTGCTCACCCAAATGTGCTTTGTTCCAAGTTCTAGCTCATCTTTTGCAGATGTCTTGTAGATATCAGTGAGTTGTTTATATTCATAATTTAATCTCAAACCCAAATGGCGTCTGTGTTTTGCAAATATAAATGAATTCTTCTTGTTGTTGCAATATTTTTCAGTGTGAACACTGCATTCAAATCCCTATTCCAAGATCTAGCTTAGACAGCGCTATCCTATCGAAAGTAAAAAAATAAATATATAATAATAATAATAGATGAAACACTGGAACATGAAACATTGGACCATAAAACGTCCTCAAACGTCCCGCACGCTAATATTTGGTTTATATCAGGTCGAGGCTCAGCAACATTTCGTGGCAATTAAATGAAATCAGCCGAAGACTTGAACGTACTGAATGAGCAGGTTATCCCAGAAATGGATTGCAGCTTATCCCAGCAATTTCATTATCCCATAAGGGTTCCACACAGTTCTGTCAGAATACATGAGTGCCAGGGAGCTTTCTTGAGAAATGAGAGGGCAAGGCTTTTATAAACGGAATGTTTGATAGTGTGGGAAATGACTGCGAGTCAACCATTGTGGCCATGAGGAAATGGATTCCCATGGATTCCGGTTGTGGTCAATTCTATATGGAACAGCTGGTACCACATATAAATCACAGTTACAACCGGTAGACATGGGGCTGCACAGTAGCGTAGTGCTTGGCATGTCTACCTTACAGCAAGAAGGTTGTGGGTTCAAGTCAGAGTTTGTATGTTCTCCCTGTGCTTGTGTAGGTTTTCTCTGGGTACCACGGTTTCCTCCCACACATTCCAAAAGATGCACATTAGGCTAACTGGCTGTTTCTAATTGCCCCTAGGTGTGAGTGTGAGTGGTTATGTGTGCAATGGTCTGGCAATCTGTTGAGGGTGTACTTAGTCTTCACCAAGTGTTGCCCGTGATCCTACCTTCCCGTGACCCTAATAGTATTAAGTGGTCTGGTGAGTGGGTGAGTGAGTGGGTGAGTGAGTGGGTGAGTGAGTGGGTGAGTGAGTGGGTGAGTGAGTGGGTGAGTGAGTGGGTACGGGTAGACAGTATGGCTGATGGCAGATGCTCATGTTTCTCAGGCAAGTTAATATTTTCTCAGGCCATTTTTGTTTTTTGAGAGACCGCCCATAAAATCTGCTGGACTAATCATGGAATTGTCACATATTAACCAAATATATAAAAATACTCCTGGTTTTCCTTAACAAGTATTCTTTGTAGAACAAATAAAATGCCTATTTAAATGTTCAAAACAATTTGCAAGGGAGAAAAAGAAAACCAATGGATCCCATTTAGCTTTATTACCCTGTCAGGCTCGAAAAAACTAAATGCACCAAAAAATAGAGTAAGGAACTATAAACCCTTCACTTCTACATTTTATACAACCTACAGACTGGATACGTTAAAGAAACACCTCTACATGCTCATTTATGCAACTATCCAACCAGCCAATCCTGTGGAACACAATCCATGCAGACACGGCCAGAGCTTGAGTTAATGTTCCTCAATGGAGTGCTGGGCTGTTATTGATCTTAGTAACTTTAATTGTGCTGGAAAACAGCTGATCTCCTGGGATTTTCACACACAACAGTCTGGTGTTTACACAAACCTATTCATTAAAAGCTTTTGTTGATGACAGAGGTCAGAGTCAAAGGCCAGAAGTGTCTGTCAAGCTGATAAAAAAATAAATAAAAGCACATTACAACCAACTTGAGCAGAAAAGTATCTCAACACAATAAAACTGGAGAACAAATGACCCACAACAGCAGAACACAACGTCACGCTCTCCTCTCAGGCAAGAACAGGAATCCAAGGCTACAGTGAGCTCAGATCCTAAAGAAACAGACAGCTGAAGACTGGATCATCACCAGTTTGCCTGTTACTGAAATATTCCAACCAGCCTGTCTGGCACCGGTAAACATTCCGCATTCATGAAGATCATACTGTAACCCCATTGTGATGACTGATGTGAACTTTCACTAAAGCTCTTGATCTGTATTTGTATGACTTCATTCAGGGTGCAGCCTACATGATCAGCTGATTGGATACGTGCATGAATGAGGTGCTCCTAGAAAAGTGGTCAGTGGGATACACACACACACACACACACACACAGCTGTTATGAGTATTTTATAAAAAGTTTGAGGGTTGGCCTCACACAGTAGCCAAGGATCAGCGCATATAAACATGCTCATCTCATCAGACTGGTGGGGTCACTGGACTGGTATTGTAAATGGAGAGAACTGGATTTGTAAAAGTATTTTTATGGTCAAGTAGTACTGCGAAGGCATGCTACCCTAAAGGCCAATTTACACCAGAAGTGTTCTAACTGTAATGTACACAGCAGTTTACATGTCTTACACATGTATTACAGCCTTATAAAAAGTGAGACAGGACCATATTTTTAGGAGTGTCACATCAACATGCAGGCTTCAGACATACGGGCATACTATCTAACCAGCTACAGGGTTGACACACAGTTCTTTTACACACACTTTTGGGTGATTTATCCTAATATCAATTAATTAAAAGAAAACTAAAAGGAAAAAGCCTTCCAAACTCTCCTGTTACACTGAAAATATGTATATTTTGATCTTCAGGTGGTTTTTACTTCCTATTTGACGTTTCACTCTCGTGAGAATGCGAAATCGCAAGAATAGAAGGCAAGACAATGGCAGTAATAATGATATTAAACTAACAATTCAAATATTAAATTGTAAACTTCTGAATAAAATGAAACTAGGCACAGCTGCACATAATACTGTATTACATTTACATACTTCAGACAGGCATATTTATATGAATAAATGGTATATATATATCCCAGTATTTTTATTGCACAACAGGTCTTAAAAATAAACAAAAGGTTATTTCACATTAAACATGTAACTAAAATTAGTGTGCATTTAAAAATATCTACAGAGTAACAGACATTGACTCATTTCTTTCAGACCTGCTGCTTGGTGGCTGAACTGTCACTTCACTCTGGTGCACTTTTACACAATTTCCTCCGAAATCAATAAAGTTTTCTGATTCGGATTCTGATTAACAGGGCAGGAGTTACTGCTGTATTCTGGAATTACACCTCGTAAATGGAAGTGTAGAGTGTAGATCGATACTCCTCACAGTAAATTAGGCAATAATTAAAAAGCCCAAAAACACAGCAAGGATTTTTTAAAGTAAACTCCAGAAGTAACTGATGTTGTTTGTCTTAGCACTTGAAAAGCTGCTGCACATGTATTCATGATTTCCTCGGAACCCCTTGCTTGTTTTTTTATTAATTTTTTTTTCACTTTATATATTTCTAGGGATTTCTTTTACTTCCTGAATGCAGATTTGAGAACCCAGAAGTATGATCCTTTTCTCGGAAAACTCCTTCAATCTCAAATGAAGAACAGCTTGAAAAACAACAAAAGACAAGAAAGAAATGGAGCGATTTAACTGCTGTGCAGGTCAAGCTTTTCAATAAACGCTGACCATGGCTCATTCATTTATTTCACTCTGCCTGTGACTCATTCACTTATTTTGTCTGCCTACGACTTATTCAACTATTGGTTGGGATGTCATTTATTCATTCATTCATTCATTTATTGGAGCCATGAGCTTCATTTAGTTGTTTGGCATTATGGGTAAGCTAGCACATCATTCAAATTATCTGTAATAACCATCTGATTATTCTAAACATGTATTACCACTGAACCCAATCCAATTAGTTTCATTAGCTTGACAAACATAATTTTTTTATTTTCTTTTTTTTTGTGGGCCAATCTGGGCAGTCCAGGGTAATGGCAAATGTTGCATATGAACCTTTAAATGATTGTGATATGTTCAGTCTAGTGATACCCCTCTAGCTAATCACACTAATTATTTAGTGATTACATGCAAATTGATTTGTACATTTTCCACAAACTTCACACACAAAAAGGCAATTACTAACCATAGAGACTACATACACTATATACATACACACACAAACACATATATATATATATATATATATATATATATATATATATATATATGTATATGTCCTTATAACCACTGGGTCACCACTGACCCTATCGATAGAAGAGATCTTAA
>JBCNYG010000010.1:384067-397532 GCA_039654305.1 Porochilus rendahli | reverse complement strand
CAGCTGAGGGGTTTTTTCCTTGCCGCTGTCGCTGCGGGCTTGCTTATTAGGGATGTGTAGTGGTTGTAAGAAAATTTTTAGATTTCCCCTGAAATTAATTTTACTATGTAAGCCTGCTCTGTGACAATGTCAATTGTAAACAGCGCTATACAAATAAAACTGAATTGAATTGAAGTACTGTAGTGCTACACAGAACTTATGCTGATGTTTAGTTTACTTTACTGTATACAGAATATTTTGGGCATCTTGCTCTCATAACACACAGCTATGGATGCAAAATACTTACACACACTTTCAGAGTGTGACGTGCCATGTGGTGGTCTGGATTAGTATTCAGCTACTCCACAGTTAATCTCCAAGGGAGGGCTCAAAACCACTGGCTCACTGCATTAAGTACTTTTAGTCAAATGACTTCTTCTGGGCTTCTGGGTTGAGCCGTCCTGTTGACTTTATTTCATTTTATGAGCTGCTTAACCCTATTAATTATATGCAGGAGGCTGAAGCCTATCTCAGCCAACTGTGAGCGAAGGCAGTATACACCATGAAAAGCTTGCCAGTCCTTTGCAAGGCAGCAAACGACCATTCACACTCACACCTAGGGGCAATTTGAAACAGCCAATTAGCCTAATGTGCAAGGTATCGCAATAGCATGATATTATAACATGCCATGTCATTTTTTTAACAACTTTATCCTTTATTAAGGTCGCAGGGAGGCTAGAGCCCATGCCAGCTGACTCTGGGCAAAGGCGAGGTACACCCCGAACAACTCGCCAGAGCATCTCACAGCCAAAACACACACAAAACCATAACATGCATGTCTTTGGACTGTAGGAGAAAACCGTAGTACCCAGAGGAAACCCACATACGCATGGAGGAATATGCAGAATCCACACAGAAATACCCTCACCAAGCGTGGGACTCCAACCCAGGACCTTCTTGCTGTGATTCAGATGTGCTAATCTCTATGCCACCGTTCCACCGTTTAATTACAGTCATGTGTGAAAAAAGGTACATCCTGTGGAAATGTATTATTTTTTCAACAGTGCCTGCAGATATAGGTCATATACCTGAACAAACCCACAAGGGGAGTTTTCTTTTTTAACTATTTATTCCACAAAAATGTTAATAGATGTAATATTCTTTTGTGAAGAAAGGAAATACACCCTTATTCCCCATAGCAAGTGTCTCCTCTTTTAGCTGCAATAACTGCTTTGTGGGTGTTTTGCGTAATTTTCCACCGATTTCTCACATCAGCTTGCTGACATTTTTGACTGTTCTTCCTTTAGTTGCAAGATGTTTTCATGTTTTCTTGCATGTACTGCCCTTTTCATGTCTCTCCATTCCCAGCTTTCAGTGTCTTTCAGCTTTCAGTGTCGCTCAAGTCTGGGCCTTGGGGCCATTCCGGCTAATATTTTTCTATTTGAGCAGATCCTTGGTTAGTAGGGCAGTGGTGGCTTAGTGGTTAAGATGATTGGTTACTGATCCAAAGGTCTGTGGTTCAATCCCCATTTTCTCCTCTATTGGGCCCTTGAGCAAGGCCCTTAACCCTTAAATGCTCACTGTAAGTCACTTTGGATAAGAGCATCTGATAAATGTAAAATGTAATCTTTGGTGGGTTTGCAGGTTTTTTGACCTTGAGTTTTTTGAGTTGTTTTCGAATAAAAGAATTTGTTTTGATGACCTTCTCCATACTGACTTGATTGCTTGATTGTCATCTAACAAGCTTGATTTGAACTCATAAACCTTGAGTACTTTGGAAGTAGGGTGTGGACACGGGCTCTTTAAAGGTCTTGTTGCACAGTTCTTAGCTCCTGTCCTCTGAATTTTTTTAATGCACTGTGTTAGAACTGGAAACGTAGAATTTTGCAGGTCACATTGTACTCCAGTATATACCATGAATGGACAACTACAACACAATTTTCAGGCTGCATTTGTTTTCTTGTATTCCTATTTTGTTCAATATACCTATAGAAGGAATTGTTGCGATTGACTGTATGTTTCCCTACACTGTCTATCTAATGACTTCTGCACTGAGCTTGCATCAGAGGAAACTTTACTAGTGTCTCAATAATCCTTACAAGTTCCTGGTTGTGTGTCCTAATTTATTAAAGTTTAACAATGTGCTTGGGAGGAAAGACTAAGATTTTGATCTTCATTTGAATAAGGCTTACTAAAATTAACTAAAGGAAAAAAAAGTCATTCCTGCATGATCACAATCTTTCTGCACAATATCATTGTTATATCATCAGCGTTGGAGTTTATTCATCTCTCTTTATGTTTATTGTGATAAACTGACTTTACCTCTGATTATCTGGCTGTTCTTATTCTACACAGTTTCTGTATAGACTCTATACTATATGTACTGAGTGGGGTGAAAAAAAATAACAATGCTTGTTCCTATTATACAACGTTAATCTTTAATCTTACTGTCAACACTTCCTCAAGTGTGTGAGGGTTGGCTCATGATCGCAACAGCAGAGACAAGAAACCTGCTGGCTGTTAAGTTTAGTTCTGTCTTCTTCTCCGTGTATTTGAAACACAAACTACTATTTCAAGCATGGATTGGTGAGTGACATTTCACATGAAAAGCATAGGTTGTAAATATATTATATATTACAAAACTTTCCCTTACAATGTGTGTTATAGTTATTTAAGTTCATAGATACCAGTACAATGTATGTGTTGTTTCGTATTATTATACCTTTATATCTTGACCATAGCATTCCATGCTGAGAAGCTAAAACACAAACAAATACTTGTCTAGAGAGATTAATAGATGGGGTAGAAAAAATGTCATGACAAAGAATGTGAATATGGATTAAACCAGCGAGCACCCCTGAATGAGCCCAGTTAGTTTTCAAAATAAAACAATCAATCTTATTGACATTGTGTTTTTTTAAAAAAGAAACAAAAGGAAACAAGGATTTCTGTCATAAGAGTGCCAAATGACTGATAGTTATTATTATTGCTATTGTTTATATATACAATACATTATATATACAATTCATACTCACACCTAACAGCAATTTGGAACAGCTGATTAGCTTAATGTGCATGTCTGTGGACTGTGGAAAGAAACTGTATCCCGAGTAAATTTAGGAAGCACAGGAAGAACATGCAAACTCCACACAGAAACGCCCGAGCCCGCGAATCCAACCCAGGATCCTCTTCTTGTGAGTGCTAATCACTATGTCACGCTCATTATTATTATGTTTTTATTAATTTATTATTATTATTATTATTATTATTATTATTATTATTATTATTATTATTATTATTATTATTATTAAATATGTATATATAATTATTATACAGCTATTCATTATTATACAACATAATACAAAAAATGAATAAATAATAATAATAATAATGATAATATTAACAATATTGATAAGGCAGCACGGTGGTGCAGTGGTTAGCATGTCACCTTTCACAGCAAGTAGGCCTGAGTTCGATTCCCAACTCCAGTGTTTTTGTGTGGAGGCTGCATGTTCTCCCTGTACTTGCGTGAGTTTCCTCCAGGTACTCCAGGTCTTCTCCCACAGTCCAAAAACATTCACAGAAGGCTAATTGGCTGTTCCGAATTGCCCCTAGGTGTGAGTGTGAGCGTGAATCGTTGTAAGTGTTGGCCCTGTGATGGCCTGGCGAGCTGTCCAGGGTGTACCACACTCTTGCCCAAAGTCGGCTGAGATGGGTGCCAGCCTTCCCCGTCACCCTAATTAGGATTTAGCGGTTCAGAAAATGAATGAATCAAAAATATTGATAGTTAGTATAACCTACGTCTAGAAGAGTTATTAAAATCAATTAAACATTCTAATTGAATTCCTGCCATGTAAAAGTCATGGAACATACAAGACCAGGGAGATGTGGTTTACATTCACATGCCCTCTATTTTCTTTTCATGTGCATGTATAGTTATGTAGGAGGGGAAAGACCATTACAAAAAAAAAGTTTAACTCAGGGTTATTTATTAAAGAACTAGTATACAGAATTGCTTAAAGAATTGAGTCCAAAATATTTGTTATCATTTTTTTTGTCATAGCAGGAATTACCTTTTAAATTAGCATTCAACTAAATAGATACAATCAACCAAGCATACTACTATATGTACTGAGTATTTTAGAAAACTATATTTTTAGTTTTTTTTAAGGTTCATCAACATTCTTTGCTATTAATTTTAACCAAGAACTAACGTTTGCAAAGCCGCATTAGCCTGGCGGTAAAGAAAGTTCCATAACTTCTGCTTAGCTCTTATTCTGGTTGAAAATTAATTATCTCAATTAAATAATTATAAAGCACCTTTTTTCATTTTTATTTGTATATCCACAGTATTCTGAACATGTTTTTATGGCCAATCTCAAGCCCTGTATCATTGTATTGATTATTACACAGTCTAAAATGATTGTTATATATTGCATCATTCCTTTTTTTAATGTACTGTATATTTCTTATTGAGGGCAGCATAGTGGCTTAGCGGTTAGCACATCTGCATGACAGCAGGAAGTTCTTGGCTTTGAGTTTGCATGTTCTCACTGTATTTATGTGGGTTTCTTTCAGGAACTCTGGTTTCTTCCCACATTCCAAAGACATGGACATTAGGCTAGGGGGCTGTCCCAATTTGCTCCTAGGAGTGAACGGATGTGTGCCTCTGTGTGTTGGCCCTGGCCCAGGGTGTACCCTGCCTTCGCATGAAGTCGGTTGGGATGGGCTCCAACCTCATTACCATCCTAATAAAGCAGTTCAGAAAATGAAATGAAATGGAGCACGGTGGTGTAGTGGTTAGCACGTCCACCTCACAGCAAGAAGTGTTCGATTCCCAGCGTCGGGTGTTTCTGTGTGGAGTTTGCAAGTCCTCCCCGTGCTTGCGTGGGTTTCCTCCGGGTACTCCAGTTTCCTCCCACAGTCCAAAAACATGCACAGTGGGCGAATTGGTTGTTCCAAATCACCCCTAGGTGGTAGAGCGAATGGGTGTGTGACTGATGGCCCTGCGATGGCCTGGTGAGCTGTCCAGGGTGTACCCCGCCCTCGTCCAGAGTCGGCTGAGATGGGCGCCAGCCTCCCCGCGTCCCTAATTATGAATAAGCGTTTAGAAAATGAATGAATGAATGGTAATACAGGTAACCTGGATAGTCAGCAACTAACTTACCTTGCCTATATAAAATGTTGCATATAATGAATTTTAATAAAATAGTTAATTTACAACATGAATACACTACAAGGAATCATCCAAGGAAGCTCCTGCCCCATTCAGCCCTCCGTGGTGATTTTTCTGTCACATTTACAAAGGGTCTCACTGGTCACAGACATTCATTCAAATGTTTAAAACACTGTGGGGCAGCACAGTGGCACAGTGGCTAGCGGTACGTCCGACTCACAACAAGAAGGTTCTGGGTTCGAGTCCTGGGCTTGGAGCGTTTCTGTGTGAAGTTTGCAGGTTCCACCAGGTGTTTGCGAAGGTTTCCTCCAGGTACTCTGGTTTTCTCCCACAGGTAAAAAAAGCATGCATAATTGGCTGTTCCAAATCACCCCTAGGTGTAAGTGTAAGTGTGAATGGTTGTGTGTGTGTGTTGGCCCTGTGATGGCCTGGTGAGCTATCCAGGGTGTACCCCACCCTTGCCCATAGTCGGCTGAGATGGGCGCTAGCACCTCCTTGGACCCTAATTAGGACAAAGCGGCTCAGAAAATGAATGAATGAACAGTCTGTGGAGAACTTTCTGCTGGAATTCACAATGCCTCCAGTCTTTCTGTTCATGATCATGGTGATATCAAGGCTTGTGGTAGTTTCGCAGAATCTTAAGCGTGTACTTTCACCAGCTTACTGGCTTTATACAAGCTTGCAACAGTTATCTTGCTGTTAAAACCACTCTAAAAGTATACAGCAAATTGAAAATTTAACTTCATACAGCAAAATGTGTAACACTAGCAGTTATTTATTGACACTGGTATTTTTAAAACTCATTCACAGTACATTTTCAGCATTAAAAACACAAAGGCCGTATTGTGAAGCGTTCATTGAATTTTCTTTGATGACACCTTGTTGAATTTCTAGGATTTCAGTCTTAGTGGCCACAAAGCTTAAGTGTTTGCCATTTCCAGTAATGCATTATACACTCAGAATAATGATTTATGATCCCGATATAGCGGACCAATCAGATCACACCATTCCTGTGTAAAATATAATTACTGTTATTTGCTTTACCTTATAGTTAAGGCTTGTAGTTATGGCTGATTGGTGACTTCAGAGAATTTGATTTTGTGAACTTTCATGGTGCTTATGTAAAATTTTCTCGATAGTGGTATCAATTATTCAGTTGTATGCTGTCTCAAGTAAGAACATATGTTTACTAGTCTAGAGATACGTAAAACTAGGCAGATGGAAGTTTTAAAAGCCCTTCAGAAATAGCAGGCTAGTATGACTAGATGCACAGACTGTCACATCACATAAAGAAACAGGCAATAGTTTCTGAGCTTCTAATGACAGAACAAAGATAACAGCATAAGTATGAGGCTTACGCTTTAAGATGAAAACTGACCTGGCATAGGAACAGAGGGAGGCAGCAATAAAGACCTTTGTCTAGCTGCATTACAAATTCCCTGCTTTTTCAAAGCTATAAGATGTTGAACATGCATATTCATTTATTCATTTGCATGCAAACTTTTGGCTTCAACCAAAACTACAAGACGTTTTCAAAAAGCCCTTTCATGTTGTCAGTGTACACTTCCTGAGGCAAACCTAATCGCCGTTTCAATTAAACCTTCACAAAGGGGTTTTTTTTTTGTTTGTTTGGGCGGTGGGGGTGTGTTTAAAGATTCTTTTTTGCTTATGTTACAGTTACTTCATACACAGACACGCATCACTGCCCATTAGACTAAATAGGCTTTCTTCCATATAGATTCCGAAAAGGCTTTGGCTTAATTAATTATTGTGAATATAACAATTGTAAATGTGCATATAATGAAAAATACACCGGAAATTAAAACGATAGCTGAAATTAATCTTAGGATGAACAAATAATTAAAATAGACAATTAGGGGTTTCCAGCAGGACAGTGCTCCATGCCAAACAACCAGGTCAATCAAAGTGTGGATGGAGGACCACAGGACCAACACCACTGAAAATCTCTGGACTGTGATCAAGAAAAAGATGGAGGGTCACAATCCATCCATTGTCATGCACTATTCTGAGATTGGATCACAGGGGCAACAGGTATAGAGGGAAAGCCAGGCATCCCCCTCCTCTGTAACCCTCTCCAGCTTCTCCTGGGGGATCCTGAGGCATTCCCAGGCCAGGCAGGATATATAATCCCTATGGAATGGAGGATCCCGCCAGCGAGCTTTGGGTCTGCCCAGGGGAGGATGAATACAAGACATCAGACAAAGCTGATATGACTGAATTTTTGCATTGACATAAAGTCACCCAAGAACAAAGTTGAAGACTGATGGAGCACCGGCCAAGACTCATGAAAAATATGAAAATAGCAGGGTTGTTCCACCAAATATTGATTCTTGAACTTATCCTAAGTTTAATCCTTAAAATTGTGCTGTTTAAAATTGAACACTATCTTAATTTCTATGCATAATTCAAGATCTGAAACACTGCGTCTTTTTAAAAATATTTTGCTCTTAGTCATCTCATCTCATCATCACCACAGGCTTGCTTGTTGTGAATGTGTAGGCTTAACAGAGATATCTCTAAAATCATAGGTTTAAATTCTTTACCAGATTTTTACTTTGCAACAATGGCAATTGTATGATAATCCTTAATCTGGATTCCCATGTATTCCCAAATTGTTTAATTTTAAAACTGCCCTTTTATCTACATCTCAGGAAAAATCTGTTCTCACAACTTATTTTCTACAAAATAGAAGGTTTTAGGCCTATTTTGTTTTTGGTTAATATCCGTCTATTGAGCAATATATTTTGTAGACACAGCATTTCGTTTCATTGCTATGAAAGAACTTTCTTGCCTGACTGACATTATGGTGTGTATTTCTCATAATTTTTAACAATCAAACCAGAGTAAGACCAAAAAAATTATCTTTTTGGACCAGCACCTCATACTATTCCTATTTTGGAAAATGTCAACTTTCTGCAAGTCTAGAGTCTACAATCTCTCACCTAAAACATTCAAAACACTACAGCTAGGCTTCTGAAAAAGACAAAATAATTTTGATTACATAACATTCTACAACTTATTCTTGCCTGATTGCATTGGCTATTGCCTTTAAAGCTTTAAATGGGCTTCCCCTATGTTATTGCTTTATTTCCCTATCATAGTGGGCCTAGACAGCTGAAGTCATGAGATAAATATTTACTTTCTGCAACATTCCCATGTAGCATTAACATGCTCATTTCCAATTAAATGTGCTAAAAAAATTATATTGTCACAAAGCGCATAAGCTAAAGTTGAAGAGTTTTAGTCATAGCACTAAGCCTATAGATGATTCTTACCAGTGAATATTAATTTGGTTGCATGTCTTGAACTTCCTTAGAGTCTATGTCACCATACAAGCACCAGATTCGCTTATGTGATGTTTTTCTCCTTGATTTCACAACTCGATTCAAAATATTCAGAAAAATACATGTTTTACACAAAGTGAAGGAAAAAATCATTTTCTCTGTGACGTAATAAATGTCCAACTCTCCTCTCTGATTAAAAGAAACAGCTGTCAATCAGGAAAAGGCAAAAACAGTTCACTCACACTGCATTCTGTGGTAAAGCTAGAGGAACTTAAAACTTTGGTAAAACCAGCAAAATTATTACATTATTTTTCACAATAAGGTCATGACAGCTGCTCTTTAATGCATGGGCTTTTACTATAGTGGAAATTGTTGTGTGTGAAAATACTGGGAGATTAACAGTTGATTAAATACTCAAATCAGCCCATCTTAACTGGATAAAAAAAACAGTAGTGGTGGTGCTGGGGCTGTTGGAACATAGGAAATCAATAAATCTTCATAGTCCTCATTCCTGATATAATTTAACCCTTTAGATTCATTATGTCACCTAAAGGCCAGTGGTGATGGAAACTGCATGGGAAGTGTGTTATAAAGAGTTGATTTTGTACTTATGTATGTATGTATGTATGTATGTATGTATGTATGTATGTATGTATGTATGTATGTATGTATGTATACATGGACAGACAGACAAACAGATACACATATAGATAGACAATTTCTTATCTGCCGTTAAGAATGGGATCATTCTCAATATTGTATATCTGAATACACCAAGCTGACAGGACAAATCCAAACAGTTTGTCTCTGCATGTGGTTCCAGCAGAAGTGAACAATAATTATTCCTTTGTAGCTAAAAACAGTATCATTAAGAATAATGGCATCGTTAAGTACTAGAAGCTATTACTGCGGGCAAATTTGCTGCATTGATAATGAAGCTTCAGACAGGAAATGAAGATACTAATTATGGGCTAAAACGCCTACTCAGTTAATTGGAAGCAAAGAGCACAGTGAAAAGAAATGCATTTGCACAGGAAACACACACACACACACCCACACACACACACACACACACACACACACACACAGTAAGTTCTCGACTTTTCCTAGTGAGAATGATGGTACGTTATAGATCACAATATATAATTCAGCTCTGTGCAGAGGATTTAAAGAACAAGTACTTTCTGTGCTGTACTTAGAACAACTCTAAATACACTACTGTTTTTACTAAGACTAATCCATTGCTTAAATTAGCTCTAGTTTGTTTATATATAGTCTGTCATTATTTTTTTTTCAATGAATGCTTTTATACAAATCTAAAAAAAAAATGGTTTCTCAGTTCAAATTTAAAGTACCATGTTTTAAGTGAGACAAAAATTTAGTTGCAACTATATCTGGATGATATAATCTATGAATACTTAAAATGATTTCTCTTCCAGAATTTACAGTTTGCTTCTTACTTTAGCGATGATGGTAATGGTTGATACTCCAGACCAACTCCATAAAGCAGTGGCATGGTGGTGTATTGGTTAACACTGCTCTGTGCTAGGGTGTTCTGAGTAGGTTTCCATCTTCTCCCTGTACTTGTGTAGGTTTTAGGCAGCAGGAAAGTTCTTTTAACAGTTAAAATGAAAAAAGACTTTCCTGTCAGTTAACCCATTTTCTCACTAAATTGGCATGCCATTCCACAGGACTCATCAAACATTTTCAGTGACTATAACAAATGAATTCTTTTATTGCTACACTTCTATTAAAAAATAGTTCAGAACACTGTTGGGTTTCTGTATGTAGTGATTATACACATGAATTCACATCTAGAAGACCACTTTTGTACCAGTAGATAATTCTGTTTCTTTTCAGCATTTTTACAGTGTTAGGCTGAGTATATGTATGTATATCATGTAATATACAGTGTGCAGTGAAGATTATACACCACCACTTTTGTCTAAAAGGGCTCCTAACTAACGAAGTAAACAATTACTTCTCCATAATTTTTTGGTGAAAATGTATTGGACAATGTTATTGTATTGCAGTGAGAACAAAAAAACATTCCAACAAGTATATTGAGGTAAAAGTATGGCTAATAAACAAAAATTTGAAAATTGAAAGGTGTTGCAGATTTATCTATTTATTTTTTTTTACTTTTCAATTGCATGAATGAGCTTCAATCCATATGGAATGGTTTAGTGAGTGAAGAAATTAAAGCTATGAACACCATGCCTGAAAGGTTAAATGCTGTAATCAAAGTAAAGGGCGGCACTAAATATTCACCTTTTTTTTCTCAAAAAAGAGACTGTTATTTTTGGTATTACTATAAATTGTTGTTTGGTTACTTATTTTCATTAATATGATCAAATATTGCATGATATAGTACTTGAATAGTACTTAGTTTCTGATTTATCTTCATTTTTTTAAATGTATAATCATCATTGCATCACTGTATATTTTAATTTCCTGACAGACAAAACCGCTCCGTAGGGTTTCAAGTTCATTTATGCTTTGCAAAAGTAAAAAAAAAAAAAAAATGTTACACCTTTAAAATTTTTCTGAAAAATTGGTATTTTAAGTGTTTTTGTTTATTATTCATACTTTTACCTCAGTATACTTGTCTTTAATTATTAAATAATTATATAAAATAAAATAATAAAATATTTTTTTTTGGATTTCATTGACAACAATAGCATCATTCAGTACATTTACACCCAAACAATAGTGAAGTAATTTTAAATTTTTTTTTAATAGGACCCCTTATAGACAAAAGTGGTGGTGTATAATCTTTACTGAACACTACTGTATATACACAGTGGTTGGATATCAAACAAGTATATCAGGAATATTGTTTGATTGTTTTTTTTTGTTTGCAACAATTGCATGACTTTAATATGAACATCTTATGATTTGACTTGACCTGTTTTCTCTATGACAGACATACCGTGTATAATCTACACCTGAACATCACTACACAACTTTCAAATACACATTACCTATATTTATGTCAGTCCATTCTCTCATAGACCGCTACATTTGTAAGAAGAAAAAAAATTGCACATTGTGCGTGAAAGGGGCCTTGATGTAAATATGTTACTAGTGGATTGATTAGCATTCTGACATACAATTCCCACATGAGTGGTAAATAAATGGCTGCTGGTAAATTAGGCATTGGGAAAGGGAAGGGGTTTGAGCCCCCTGCTGGGCAAACATTTCACAACTCTGCAATGATGTTTGCACGGTGTTTGAGGTAAAATTGACAGCACAACTAAAGCTGTTTTATTTGAAAAACTGCAAATTCTTAAACCCCTGTTTAGATTCATATGAGCAAATAAGCACTACTACAATTGTGACATTACAAATATATTGAATGCTGAATCACAAATCAGGTGAAATACTTTTTCTCTCTCTCTTCTAAAAAGACTAAAACGTGAAAAAATTATTTGTCCTTGACTGAAACTGGGCGGCATGGTGGTGAAGTGGTTAGCACGTCTGCCTCACAGCAAGAAGGTCCTGGATTCGAGTTCCAGGCTCGGCAAGGGCTTTTCTGTGTGGAGTTTATGTTCTCCCTGTTGTTTGGTGTTCCTTCGGGTACTTTGGTTTCCACCCACACTTCAAAGACATGCACATTAGGCTAATAATAGCTGTTCCAAATTGCCCCAAGGTGTAAGTGCAAATGGTTGTCTGTGTGTTGGCCCTGGCAAGGTGTTCGGGGTGTACCCCTCCTTCTCCTAGAGTTGGCTGTGACAGGCTTCAGCATTCCAGTGACCCTAGTAGAATTAAGCGAATCGGCAAATGGATGAATAAATGAATAGACGGATTAAACTTTTCATTAAGCAGACACTAAGATAAAACTACATATACAAAGGTGTTAAATAATTAAAAAATAAACTTATTGTAGAATAATTAGTTTTATTCATAAAGATCATAGAACAGACCTCTGTACACATACCTGAAAAAGTCTTTGTTTTTATTATTTATTAGTTTAAACAATTTTGAACCATTCTTTGCTTAATTAATTGAATGACTGTAAATTATTTTTTTTAAAACTACTTCCTGACTATCTCTTTCATTATTTTTAATTCTTTATTTAATGTAAAGTTTTAAATCAAGCTATTTGACATAACTTTCAATCCTCTGCTACTAGTAAGTTTATGTTTTCTAAATAGAAATGAACGTGTCCATGCTAATTTACTGTCATTTACTTTAAATCTTTGTCTGACTGGCAGTGTCGTCAAGAATGTGTGAACTTGTGCCTTGGGGCCTCTGGGCATTTATACATTAGTAGGTGGAGCAAAATTTTATTATAGACTAATCAAGTTGTAAAATACTAGAAAATTAGCTAAAGACACGTATGCACTAGGGGTCATAGAAAAAAAGTATAAATGTGTATCTGATTCATAAAACTGTAGAACATCAAAGTAATCTACAAAGCACAAATGATGAATCCTTTAGTGTTGCACTTCTGCCCATTAGATCCGTATCTATATAAAAGACACATTGCAGTGTACCATCATCTACAAATACTGTACATGAAACACGGTCTAATTTATGTAGATCATCAAGCTCTCAAGATCGGGCTGAGAGACACCAAAAATCTGAGAAAAGTATGAGAGAAAATATGAGAAAAAACTAATAAATTCAAAAATAAGAAAATAAAGAAGGGGGAAAAATATTTCATTGATGCTGAGTTATAGTACTTTAGTCATGTTGTCCAAGCTTTATTCATTTATTCAGCTTCAGTAATTGCTTTATCCTTTTCAGGGTCATAGTGAATATGGAAGCTATTCCTGTAGTACCCAGAGGAATCCCACACATGCAAACATGTAAACTCTACAAAGAACATGCAAACTGTACAAAGAAATCCCTTTGCCGAGCCCTGGATTCAAACTCAGGACTATATTATTATAATAATAATAATAATAATAATAATAATAATAATAATAATAATAATAATAATAATAATAATCAATATTTTTTATTATTATTATTGTTGTTGTTGTTGTTGTTGTTGTTG
>JBCNYG010000010.1:291524-307999 GCA_039654305.1 Porochilus rendahli | reverse complement strand
TCTATCTATCTATCTATCTATCTATCTATCTATCTATCTATCTATCTATCTTTCTTTCTTTCTTTCTTTCTTTCTTTTTATTTATTACCAAAAGCCAGGTACTGTTAGTGGGATGGACTATGGCCTGGAACGACATGTAGATCCTAATCAAGAAGAGGTAAAATGGTAAGTTAGAGTTGTAGAGTTGCCTCTGTAGACAAGCACAAATTATGCATATTGCTGAGACCTAATACGCTGTAGAAGAGTGGATGTATCTAATCTGTCAAGGACACTTTATTCTATCAGCTTATATGCAAGAGGATTTATGCTATACTAATCTTACTGTAGCAGCACAACAGGAGACCTTGCTAAATTTAGACATGATATTCTTAAAGGGTTGGACAAGTAGATGGCTATTATTTTAAATGATGAGCTCTAATAGTAAGGGTTTGGGGAATTGGTGCTTTAGTTAGTGCTTTTACTCTGACTGTTGTTCTGTTTTCTCTGTTATATTTTTCAGATTTTCTTCCTGAAATGTGAAAGAAACCACTATCACCTGTGTGAAAGATTATCTTTAGTTGACATGAATATGTTTTTATAATGTATTGTATTATTAAAAGAAATTTATGAGACTGATATATTAAGTGGATATGAAATATTACAGAGGTGAATAAGGTTTCACTGATTTCTGATTCATTGTTTTGGTCCATTATGTTTCAGAAAAAAACATCTGACTTCTACAGAAGAATAGTAAGCATTAACCTCATTTATCGTTTATTGCTATTTTACATCTACATGTATATATGCTTTCCAGATGGAATTTTTCAGTATTTCAATGTCTGGAGTTGTCGTGACACATGTTGTGAGAAATACAATAACATTGAATTAGTGACAGTTCTGCTGGTGGAAACACTTTGCTGATTGGAGAGGGTAGAGGAAAATGGCCAGATTGGTTCAAGCTGCCAGAAAGAACATAAAATCTCAAATAATCACTCTTTACAACCATGATGAGCAGAAAAGCATATACACAATTCTGAATGAAAAAGAAAAATTTCAGTGTTGTTTGTTTCATTCCATTTCCCAAACTGCTTTATAATTTATTGGGGTCATGGGGACCTGCTCCAGGTCAAAGTGGGGTACACACTTAACAGCTCGCCAGACCAACACAAGGCTAACACAGACAATCATTCACACTCACATTCACACCTAGGGGTAATTGAGAACATTCATTCATTTTCTGAACCGCTTATTCCTGATTAGGGTCGCGGGAAGGCTGGCGCCCATCTCAGCCGATTCTGGGCGAGGGCAGAGTACACCCTGGACAGCTCGCAGGGCAGAAACACGCTGACGGCTATGCAGCCTACTCTTGACGAAAATCAGCAATGGTTCTTTTACATGCCTCTTACCACAGATAGTGAGAGACATGGCCTGCATTTGATAACCCAGTTAGCTGCACTGGGGGCTCTCTCTCATTTACCTTTGTGGTTTTTCCTCATAAAAGTTGCCCGTTTCTCTGTGTTTTCACGCAGGAGAACAAAATAGTCCATTGGCTTGTTTTAACGTAATGGGTGTTTTGTTTGGAGATGGCGTTTAAGCTTGCTCGGCACCATGGCACTGTTGGACTTCTTGCCACACACCAAGCACAATGGAGTGGGTGTCGTCACATCCCTGGTGAAAGTCGAACAAAAGACAGCTTCCACAGTATCGCCTCGAGCTCACTGTCTGTGGTTTGTTTTGACCACCAACTCATATTAGGGACCTCATCTGGGTCAGAATTTTGTTCAGGGCCCAGTTCTGAGATTGCACTCTTTCTTTTTAAAAACCTGCATGCATCATTACGGAGCCCCTAAAGGGACATGGGGAAAAACATACATGAAAAGTTTCTAGTGCGCATGAGAAACCTCAGGTAACTGGTATGCATGCAAAACTTTCTTGTGCTCTGTTTTTTTCCTAATTTTTTTCAATTTTTTTCATGGAAGAGTATTACATTCCTCTGCCAGTCACTACAGCACAGACACTCGACAATGGCCAACGGTAATTGGATAATTTCCCATCACACAGCTGACTATCTCTCATGGCACACTAGTGTGCCGCGGCACAATGGTTGAAAATCAGTGGCTTAGCATATCAGCCAGACAGCGAGAAGATCCTGGGTTCAACTGAGTGTGTGGAGTTTGCATGTCCTTGTGTGGGTTTCCTCCAGGTACTCCAGTTTCCTCCTACAGTTCACGCACAGTAGGCTAACTGGCTGTTCCAAACTGCCCCTAGTTGTGAGTGTGAGTTGTGTGTGTTGGCCCTGTAATGGTCTGGCAAACTGTTCAGTGTGTACCCCGCCATAGTTGGCTAAGATGGGCACCAGCCTCCTTGCAATCCTGGTAAGACCAATAAATAATGAAGTGAGTGAGAGAGTGAGGGTGCATTGTATTAAGCCTATTGCATGACTTTGTTCTGCATTGCTCAGTAGCATATTTTAAAAGATAGTGGTTGTATGCACATATTCCACCTCTCTCCAAACAAGCTCGATATAGCCACACACTGGAGGTATATATATATATATATGTGTGTGTGTGTGTGTGTGTGTGTGTGTGTGACACATTCGGATCCGGCAACATATATGGTAACATCAGTAATTCAATAATTCAATAATTCCTAAAATTGGCCTCTGTAGAATTGTTCATCAGGTCATCTAGTATAAGAGTGCAAAGATTGGTGTGATTACGATGAGTGATTTTTGAGGAGTTGGACTTTAGCGCTAACAGTCCACAATAACACGGTGACAAAGAGTTTAACACAGGATACCTCCAGTGTGAAAGTCAGCGGTTTGCAGAACGGGGAAATAAATTAAACCAAGTGTGGTGTTGCACTAATGCAAGTACAAAGTTACAGAGTAGAAGTGTAGTGAACTTGCAACAACCATGCACAAGCATGCTATAAACCATTGTATAATTTGTGGCAAAATCACTAAACATTTTAGGGTTTTTTTTTCCTTTCATACTGGTAGGTTCTATACATGCAGTTATTATGTCCCAGTAGACACTGACAGTTCAATTATAGCTATTTTTACTTTCATTTACATAGGAGCCTCATCTTTTTTGCCTGAAATATCTGCTGAGGTGTGTTAGCAAGATGGCTGCCAAGTGTTGAGACTTATTGCTATAAGCATGTTCCTACTATGTCAGTTTTGTTTGATGGAGATCTACCTCACATGACAAGTAGTAGCTTGATCATAAAAGTATCATGGGAAGGAGGCACTTTAGGAAAGTCACATTGGCTCTTTTACACCATTGTTCTTGAGTTGGGTTTTTTGTCAAAGATTTAATGAGTTGGAAAAAAAAAAGTTTTAATGTTCACTTTGGGGATCCGCCGGGCTTCTTTCAGGGTCATGGGGGAAGCTAGAGCCAATCCCAGCTGACTTCTAGTACGACCTTGAACCAGACTTTTACAGGGCTGACACTGGAGTTAACACCTATTCTCATTCACCTTCATACCTATGGGCAGTTAGAGTAGTGTTGTGCATGTCTTTGGATTGTGAAAGGAAACAGGAGAACCTGGAGGAAACCTACACATGCAAAGCGAGAACTTCCCACAGAAAGGCCCTTGGCTGAGATTCAAACCCAGAAACTTCTCATGGTGAGGTGACAGTGTAAACCTGAGTCAGTGTGTGCCCACAACAACAAAAAAAGTAATGGTAGTTCTTGATGGCTAAGTTCTTATTGTATGCTGTGACTCTCTGAGCTGATGCCCCAAAAACATACAGGCCTTCATCTTTCTTCATAAGGCTTTCTATTGAGCTTCATCCTGCCGTGCAGAGCTGTCTCACTAAACAGTGTCTGCACAGCACAGCGAGGGTGTATAAAGCCAAAGCTGTTAGACTGCTTTGCTGCCAGATAAGTCCAACAGGCTCTTGCAGGCTCACACATACCGACTCTGTGATTGGGAAAACACATCACTCAGGGCTGAGGACACCGGGGTCGACAGGAACAAGAAGACTACAGTATCTAATGAGGTATCTGTACTTTCAGGCTTTTTAATGAATAAAAATGTAAAATATAAATGAGTTTTCGGTGCTGGTGAGAGTCTAGACAAGCCTAGTCAGGTGGTGTTTTAAAGGTTCTTCAAGTGATGTCGGAGGTAATTAACATTTTTCCACTGCAGGAAAGTGGATGTGCTTTGTGAATAAGTTGGTCTATCTATTTAGGGCACTGTAAAGGTTAAGTTTGCAATGGATTCCTGATAATGTTTGTTCTGTCTGCTGCAACACACACTGAGATGTAAAGCTGAATAGAACTGTTTAAAATTAAAGTGCAGTGTTTAAAGAGCTCTAGACTAAAGTAAATTATTGAACTTGTTTCGTAAGCTGCATTCCTACAATCAACTAAGAACCTCTTTGATATCTTTATGCCTGGACGATTCGTTTAATTTGTAGAAGTGATGGACTGTGAATTTGATGTGCAGATGGCATCACAGGGTGTCCTTCCAAACTGTCTGGCAGTGGAGGTCAGTTACATATCACTTCATCAGGATATAAACTTCTCAATGGTTATAATTTTATCATTTTACATTCAGTCTGTATAAACTCATAACTGCGGATCAGATGCATGCACACCGTCATACATTTGTTTGTTTGTTGTTTTTGCACTGGACAACGTCCAGGCTTTTGCTATTGATTGAAGGATGTGACAGGTTCGATGGGCACTGCGTTTAAAGTCCAAAAAGGTGCCAAGAGCAATTAAAGTGTAGAAAATCCTCCCTCGTCTGCTGGCGTACCCCGGGGTGTCTGCATGCTGGATATTAGCCTTATTAAGACTGTCTGCCGCTCTGCCTGACTCATGCTAAGTGCCTAGCGTACAGTAAGAGGGGAGTCGGAGCATATTGATTTGGCAGCTAGTCTCGTATTGTTTAAGGGCAGATGAAAGCCTGGCTCTGCCCGGGCTGAGTGACTTCAACTTAACATGGGTGATTTACAGAAAACAGTCTTCCAGCATCCAATCTGCAGGGGAAGACAGAACAATGTAGAGAGGAACAATTGTCTTTCACAGGGTGTTAAATCTGAGAAGCCTTTCAAAGACTAAAATTAAAGAAGAAAAATAATCAAATTAGTGACATTGAGTCCAGATAGCATAATACTAACAGTCTTTGATAGATGGTACGTGCTCCATCTTACTTTTTCCCATAATGTTTTTTTTATCAATTAATTTGAAAAATGATGAACCAATATTAGCAAGTCTACAAGTTCAGGTCTTCTGTGTCTATCTACAAATACTCAGACATAATGAAAAATAAGCTTTCTAACATTAGACCACTTTAACAGCTCGTTATCACGTCTGTAACGGAGCCTTCAGTGGCATGTGGGATTTACAGAGCATGAGTCGGCAGTACACACACGGAGGAGTGGGTTGTGTGGTTGTTTGATAGCTTTACATAGCGGGAGCGTGCCAGCTGGAACATCACTGCAGGGTGATGGCATGTGCCCCGCTTGCCATGTGACAGCCAGCGAGAAAGATTCGGCGGCGTGAGACAGAGCTGCAGCAGAGTGCCACGGTTCGAACGATGCCTGAAGAAGCCGTGAGACAAACCCGCATAGACCAACTGTTCCGACCAACTGTTCCTGTCCTGCATATAGGACGCTATTACACAAATCCGTTTCACACCAAAAAAACAGCACATCCTCCCTCAGATAATAGTGGAAATTTTCCACTCAAACAATTTGAAACTGTGTAGTGTTTCATTTATTCATGCATTCATTATTTTCAGTAACTGCTTTAGACTTTCATTTCCACTAAAATGAAACCCAACTAGGGTTGTGGGAAAGCTAGACCCTAATTCAGCCAACACTGGGTAAACCCGGCATACACCATGAACATCTAGTCAGAGCATTGCAGTGCAACACACACACAGACACACACACGCGCGCACACACACACACACACCATTGACACTCTCATCCACACCAAGGGCCAGTTTGGAACAGCCATGTGCATGTCTTTGGAGTGTGGGAGGAAAACATAGTACCCAGAGGAAAACCAAGCAAAAACATGGGGAGACCATGCAAACTCCACACCTAGGACTTGAACCCAGGACCTTTTTGAGTGAGGTGGATGTGCTAACCACTACTGCCACCATGCCACCATTTATTTTATACTGTGACAGAGAGAAGCATCCCAGACAAAAGACACAGATAGTTGTTGAGCTGCACAAGTCAGGCAGTGGTTAAAATGATGAACTACATTAGCAGTTAAAAATATAATTAGGCACAAGCAAAGCCGTGATAAAAGGTTTCAAAAGTAGGATGGAGGGGTGAAGTAAAACTCACACTTTCAGGGTGGTGCAGTTTAGGTGAGGTTGTCGAGTTTCGATTTCAACCGACAGACACCGCCACCATAAAAAAAAGCTTTGTGTTTATTTGGGTATAGAATGTTTAGGTGGATCGTTGATGCTTTCTGGGCCAGCTAGTGGTCTGGTATCTTTTGTGCAGATGTTTGTCATCATGAATTCCTTTTAACAAAAGGTCAAACTGTTTACTTTATTACTGGATGTCGTATGTAATGAGCAGACCACATAGCAGTGCTCCACCAGGGGCCAGACTCTGTGTTCCTCTATCTTGTTGTCACCACCAACACGTCACATAACCTACAGACTCTGTGATATCATCATCTACTGATTAATCTACAGACTCTAATGATGCAGAGAAGGCATGGGACGACCCTGGAACATCCCACCCGCAGAGATTTATGCACGGCTTCTAGCGTGACGTTGCATGAAGCACCTCAGTGCTGTTCTTTTAGATAAACAGAAACCAGTACAGCTATATACCTGCTCATTTGTTCTGTTACACTATACAATTAGCCAGTCATGTGACAAACAGCAGAAGCATCAGATGGCGAATCAGAATAGAGAAAGCATGAACTCTGTGACTCTTTTTATTTATGCCATAGATGTTTAGTGTTAGAGAAAATGCTGATCCAAGATTCTGCGTATACAGTATGATACAAAAAAAACCTGCAGGTAAAAAAACACCTTCATGAGAGGCATCAGAGAAAACAGTCAGACATGTTCAAGCTGTCAGAAGGCTTCACATTATCACTCTTTACATCCAGAGTGAGCGAAAATCATTCTGAAACACACAACACTTTAAACCATGAGGCATGTTGACCCCAACTTGTGGGTGCAGGTTCACCCAAATGAGGCTAATGAAATTTGGGCAAAAACATTTGATCGACTGACTAAATTCTCTAAAGCCTTCCTTTTCAACACTGGAGATATGTTTCTTTTTTTTTAAACAAATGCATTGTTGTAATTGTGTGTAACTTGTCCATGATTACTTCCGTCCCCACATCTAGCTGTGAAAATCAGGTGGGATGTATTTTGCAAAACACGACATATGTTTGTTTGTTTGTTTGTTTTTGTTGTTGTTTTGTTTAGTTTTTTTTATGTGAGCATGTGTGCGCCGTGAAGCCTATTGACTGAGCTTGCTATGATTTTGTCAGTGGTTACATTTACATTCATTCTGACTGGATAAGAAACGGCCAAGACGCCAACGACACAGAGGCTAAATTCCTGGCTCAAACTGTGGAGTTTCAATGTCCAAGATCCCAAAGAATTTGCAAATCTAGAATTGGGCTACGAAGCCATTTACGTTCTCACAAATAATTTTTGTGCAGTGAATTGTCATACGCGACCTTGAGTGATAACCAAGATGGTTACATTCACATGTCTTTTTTACAATGGGATGAATGACATTTTGTACCCAGCATGCAATCTGAATACAATTTCTGACATGCACACAGCTGACTTACTCTGCTTTGGACTTGGCATGTACTTTGGACAATTTTTTCAAAATGCAAACTATCAAACACATTTTAGCAGATTGCACTAGATGTAAGTTAAAAAAAGTACATTTAAAAATGTACATACATTCAGTGTACCAAGAATGTTTTAAAAGATTTCCTTTCATTAACAGGAGACTAAAAAAACCTGAACATCATCACTGTGTGATGATCACTGGTGAAAAAGGCACCAGATTGACAGTTTGGCCAATTTGCAATTTTGAAATAGTTTTAGTATATATTATACTGAAACATCTTCAGATAAAAGCACACTAGAATTAAATAAGGTTATATGAGTTTTGCATATTGAATTAGAAAATACCTACGTTGTAAAGTATTGGCTTTAGGCCAAAAATGTCCTGTGTGACTTAATACCTGATACGATGTGATGGGTCACATTTAAACCATTACAGGCTCGGTCAGGTGAGCTCTGTGCTCTGAGCCAAGCTATGTGATTGCTAAGCTAAAAGATAACCCTAGCAAGATGACTCCTCTCTTAATTTTAGACTTTTTCCATAAAATTTGAAATGAAACTATTTTAATTTAAGCATGTATTTTTCTTTATTTTTAGGAACTAGGCATTTTCTTTTCTTACCAAATGTGACTTTCTCTGCCTGCTCCGAGGAACAGACCCCAAGAAAGAAGCGGGGATGTGGCTAGTGGGAAAGACTCCCTTCTAACCTAACCTATTAAAGTAAATCACAAGAAAAAAACTAAAATTAGATTTCTTTGGCTTACTTTTCCATTCTAAAGTGTGATAATGATGACTCCACCTGCTCCTAGTGTCCATAACAAACTGTGAATGTCAGACGTTTTGATTCAGGCATTATCCACTCAGAATAATGTTTTGTAGACCAATTAGATTGTGCCTTTCCCGTGTAGCTTCTAATGCCTAATATTTTCCAATCAAATAGATTGTTAGTGGTCTACACCTTTCAATTCTATTAATCTCAGTCAGAATATTTGGGCAGCATGGTGGTGCAATGGTTGGCATGTCCGCCTCTCAGCAAGAAGGTCTTGGGTTCAAGTTTCGAGGTTGGGGGTTGGGGGGTTTTATGTGGAGCTTGCAGGTTCTTCCTGTGCTTGTGTGGGTTTCCTCCCACAGTTCAAAACATGCGCTTTAGGATTATGAGTTGTTCCAATTTGCATGCATGTGTTGCCCTGTGATGGTATTGTGAGCTGTTCAGGGTGTGCCCCACCTTTTCCCAGTGTCGGCTGAGATCGGTTCCAGCCTCCCCGTGATTCTAATATGAGTAAGCGTAAGTGGGAATGGGAAGAAATTTCATCCTGATTGAGCTTGAATCCGATAATTAACTGATTATTCGGGTCCATGTAAACATAACTAAGGATTCTTCTTTACTGCTGAAAGGAAGCAGAGCTAAAGAAGTTATTACGTGTTGTGGTCTTTTCTCTGACTGTGAGCCAGGCTCACATCTACAACAGCATATCATGACTAAGCAATCTCTGCTTTATTTACTCTTTAGCTACTGTTTCACACTCACTTTCTCTTTTTTGTTTCTATCTTTTTTCCTTTTATGTTTTTTTTTGTATTTCAGACATTACACAACCCTGAATTTATTACAGACTCCACTGTGCTGTCTGAAGTCTTGACATCTTGCTGTTTGTTGTCTTGTTTCTTGAGAATAATACAGTATGTTCACACTGTTGACCCTGCGATTCCCTGTCCAGGAAACCCAAGCCTCATTCTCAGAATCCAAATTATTAAATGGATTAAATGCTCACATTTATCTGTTCTGCTGGCACGCTTTCTGGTAAGTCAGGGTCTGCATTTAGCTCTTTCTTTCATACAGCAGTAAAAGCTGGGACTTGTGTGTCCTCTTGATCCAGTGCTGGCTGATGGGTGGCCCAGCTATGTTTTTCATGGATGAGCGCTTTTGATCAGCACTCATTAGTACCATTATAAGCATTCCTTTCACATGCTGTATTAGGCACCAGTGACTGCTGTGTGTGGAGCTTCATGGTGGCTCAGTCAGAAGAGACTTTACCTCTTGTGGTATTCCTAAGAACCATCATGTTCCTGTCGATTATATGGTGGGGACATGAGTGCGCCATTCTCAAGTACATCCACTAGTCGTTCTTGCTGTTTTTTTGTTGTTGTTTGTGTGTTTTGTTTTGTTTTTTGCATTAGCACTCTGAGCCACTTTCTGCAGATGGTCAGCTTTTAGACTACGCCTCCCTCTATTCTTGTGTCCCTCTTTTCCTTTTAGTGTTAAAGGACCTAGTGACCTCCGACAGTGCTAGGTCAGTCTCTCTGTCTCTCTCTGCTTCTTGCTCTTTCTCTCCCTCTCCTTTCCTTTTCACATGCATTAGCATGCTGCTGTGGCCTGTCATACCACAGTCTTTCTTTCAATCTTCATTCTTGGGATTCTCCTCCCTCTCATCCTTGAGGGCACCCATACACATTCCTTGATTCATTCTTAAAACGTACAATAAACAGCAAACAAAATAGTTTTACTAAGATTTGCTAATTGAAATGAAATATACAATTAGGCGTAAAAAAAAAAAAAAAAGATGCTGTGTCCCCTAACCGGACCGACCCAGCAAAATTAATGCGACCTAAAGTTATTTTTTGGGCATGTAAAAAAAATTTATGAACTAAACCGACCATCCTCACAGTTTTGTGATCAATTGGATTGTTTGTATACATTGAGTTGCAACACTATATTCTGTTGGAACTTTGGACCAGTGACATGGCGAATTATCTAGACTAATCTAGACCCCCTCTCTCATGGTTAACTGGCTTCAACTTCCAGTCATACCTCAGCGGTGCTTGGTTTGTGTTGTGTATTCGTTTTATTTCTGTGTTAAAATGGTTCGTTCTTGTTACGCTGTTGGCTGTGAAAACCATGCAGACGGTCTCAGAGAAATTTCTTTTCACCAGTAAGTGTTTTTTATTCTTTCTAAAACCGTAGTCATGCTGATATTTATGGATAATTGCATAGCATTCCAGGCACAGGTGCTTAATACTATAGACTACAGTCGCCTTAAGGAAGTACAGTCTGATCTGCACAACACATAGTGTTGGGAGAAGGAAGCCAAGGTCTGCACTGACACGATTCTACAAGAGCTAGCTGAGCAGAAGAAGCTGTCTACAGATTTGGGTTATTTTAAAAGATACTACCATGATTGTTATTATTAGAATGAGGTGCTTATTTAAGATTATTTAAGTTGATTGATGTTTCCTTGTATATAAAGCTGTACTTGAGAGTCTGACTAAGGGCAACTTCTTCTTCACATTTACAAATACAGAAAAATGTTGTTTTTTGAGTTCTGACATAAATTCATTAATGGTATTAGGGGTATAACACTTGCTTTATGCAGTGTTACGCAGTGTATATCATAGTTTTATGAAAATATTTTATGTGAGAACACATATGAGAATGTATACACGTATTTAAAATTGACGTTAGATTTAACGTTAAAACAACAGTTTCAAGGCTTAGAGCAGAGACAGACCAGGGGCCTGAAGTTTTCTGATACAAATGACAGATCAAGAAATACATTTATGTTATCTGTACTTTAGGTTAAAATGCTATAAGCAGTATAACCATGTAGAGTTTTAGCAGGCTGCATATTACAAAAGTTGACGTTACAGCATCAGTAGCGATAATACAGGAGAATCTAAGTTAAGCTGAAGTACATGGCTTCGTATTAGGTTATGACTGTTAGAGGGGTAATTTGAGCATTTTTATGTGTAATGTACATATTAAACCACATGCTTTATAGTTTTAAATACATCTGGAATTTGGAGAAGAAACTTACATGCTTCACAGTTATTGAAATGATCACACACCAGTCATGGAAGTTGATACTCTTGTTGTTGAAACTTTCGAGACTCTTCTCTTAATAAAATTATCTGATTGCTTTTATGTACAAAACTATTTAAAGGACCAGCAGCATAGACATAGCCGAAGTTGCCGCCATCTTACCAGACACTATTTCGCTTGTTGGAGCAAGTTCAAACAACAACAAAAAACCCATCTTATTAGTGATTTTTAGTCTTTGGTAATATGGCGGCCACCAAAGCCGCATCATGTGAGAGTATTGTCCATCAGCCAGTTTATACCGGAGGTGATAATATGCAAAATAATTTCAATCAGTGGTGGCTGGATTTTCCAACAAATAAGAGATATTGACGGCATCAAGACTGAATTTGTTTCTAGTTGCATTATTCCTCTGAATCAGAGTACTGTGGCACTGAGTAGCTTTTGTCTTTATGGAAATGGGGGCCATAAACAGGAAAGATTAATTGTTGGCCATGTACTGACCCTCAGCATGCTAGTGCCCGTGGCTCATCAATAATTACATTATTGATAATGATATTAATTATCTTGATAGAAGAGACTAATCTTTTAGCAGAAGATTGATTGATTCTCATATAATCAGCTGTATTTAGATGTCATATGATTGCTAAGGTAAAAGTTTATGGCTCATTTATTTGTGTTGAAAACTATTCAAACCAGACATTTTGAGGCAATCTTTTTAACTTCTTTTATTGGCCACCAAATAATGGTTTTCTCATTAAGCCCAGTATTTAAGCATTTAGTCAAATTGCTTGTAGCTCATCTCTCTTCATGCCGACAGTCTGTGGTGGAATTGTTCAGTGCATAATTGCTGATAAATGGCTGAACTTTGGGAAGGAACACACCACAGACTTATTAACATGTGGCGCTTTGTTTTCTACTGCGAATCAGAACCCTTGCACAATTACAGACTGACTAGCATTGTAAATTTACACACTGGAAGAAAATCAATAGAATGATTTAGCATCTGTAGTGTAGCTGAGGGACAATAAGCAAGTATTTAACCTCTCAATGGCTTTGGGGCCCGAGCAGATTTCAGTTTACGCTGTGCCCTTATTCCAGACTACTGATCAGCTCCTCAACCTAACATTTTCTCCTCATCCATAATCATGATTGGCTCTTTTGGGGATTTCTATATTCTTCATTGATTGGCAAGTTGTTATGTATAAAAATTGCCTTATTATCTGAGTCGTTCATACATAATCAGTTCAGTGGAGCAGTGTTTGTGTATTCAAGTTGAAGTTTGTGGGTGATTCTTAATGATGCATGTATAGCATTATGTATGTATATGTATGTTGATTTGCCCCTTGTCCTTTTTGTAGTTCTTCTGACGAGAAGTTTCGCTGGAACAACCAAGGTATAGTAGACGTTTTCTCTGCTACCTTTAAATGAAAAATCAGTGCACTTTATCCAACACTTTATTTCTTCCTTTTTTTTTATGTGTCATAATAGAGTTCTGCGCACCCTCATCAGTTGAAAGTTGTGTGTAACTAATCATTTGAGGCTTATTGAATGCCATGTGTTAGATGAGGAAGTGGTTAGCATACTGCTTGGAACTGAGTGCTGACAGCTGTCACCATCTGTCAGGGTCACATGACAGCCGAACCGTACTTATCAAACCAAAATTCTGTCCCTTCTGACTGAATTGATTGAATTATGGTGGAAAACCTTAGCCAAAGACAGTGCCTTTACTTTACAGCCAAACAAGCACCCGGTCGGGATGTGGAGTACGCCAAGCTGTGTGAATTATTTATGAAAGCTAGTGGGTGGTCAACGGCACACTGTTTTTAACTCTCAGCCAGGTACAGTGAAAGGGGTGCATTAATCAGTGAAGTTAATCAGCAAAATAACATGACTGATGGGAGCTAGTGTAGAGAATGTAATTACTGGAACAGGATCCTGTACTGTCTCTTTGTAGCAGGTATGTAATTGCACCAAGACAGTTTACAGTAGCTAAAAATTCCAGCAATATATTATATCCACATATTTCATGTGCTCAAGGCTTAATGATTTGTTAAACTGTCGGGTTATGATGTAGGAAGCATCTTTGCTGCATTTTTTACAAAACTCCCACAGCAAAATTAAGGTGTTGTGCCCTCTAAAAGTTTTAACTGCCGTGAGGGACACAAATGGAAATGATCCTTGCAGCATTCTGTAGTTCCGTATATTTCATTGACCAGTGCGGTGTTCTGTAACTCACAGCTTGGCGCACGCATATAAGGTTGTGCCTAACGCACACATAATGGACACTGAGATCTCGGTGATAAGAGCTCCACTGCACGCTCCCAGTTTTTTACCACAAATTAAAACATAACGTGCAGAATTCGTAATACATGTAATGCCAAGTTACCACCACGAAAACTTTCAAAACAACAATCCCAACTACACACTTACATACATACATCTTCCACCATTTCCACATTCGCTTCCTTGATGAAAACATCTCTGGTGTCTTGTATCTCTTAAAATCCACTATCAGTTCCTTGGCCTTGATACACTAACACTGAGATAAATATGGTCAGTTTGAAGAAGCTAACTGCAGAGTTAGTATATTCATTGTACTATAATGTATTTTACCCCAGCGGAGTGCGGTAACTGAGTTGGTTTCGAGAAGTTTCAGACTCCAGTCGAGATACCTAACTTACTGTTACAGTAATTTATAACAAGAAATAAGAAAACTAAGATAAAATCTGAACATGCTGAATGTGTATAAATTGCCATCAAAATTCCAAGCTTATCCTGAAAGAGTAATTTGTTAATATAATTTTAAAAAATAAGTAGTTGAAACAGTCGAACAAAAATAAAGTACAAACACACACACACACACACACACACACACATAAATAAATAATTTAAATAAATGTAAATTTTGAATTCTAAAGCGGTTTATATATATACATATAAATAACAGCTTTAGAATTAAAAATTTACATTTATTTATTGGAACTTCGATAACCATTGAATTCCCATAGCTATTCAATAGTCAGAATTTGGAATAAAATAAAATTTTAACATTTTTTTTTCTTTTTAGTGATTGTTGCCCTGAAGTGTATTCTGTATTGGTCACGACATTTTTGATTTATTTGAGTGAATTTCACTAATGCCAGAAAGTCTATGAAAACCTAATTATTGGCCAGTTTGATCATTCATTCAATATCGACCCTAGTTTGTAGCATATACAATTAAATCTGAAATAAATGACTTTACTTTTACTTCACTGTATGTTTGGACCTAAATTGGTGGCATATACTCTTCTGTGGTAGTGTTGGCTTGTTTTCCTTCCTGTCTTTGTATGTTGCTGATGTCCAAATCCAGAACCTATGTAACTTCCTGTTTCTATCCTGTACCCAGACGGACAAAAGGACATAGAAGAAGAGCTTACCACTGGCCTGGAGCTTGTAGACTCCTGCATCAGATCTCTACAAGAATCTGGCATTCTGGATTCCCAGGAGTTTGCAGCAGGTGAAAGTAAGAATTTTTCCTACTCCTGTAGTGATGTTTACAGTTTGTGCACTTGAAGAGCGAACATGGATTGTAGCAATGGTGAGGTAGTGGTTAACCAACAATAGTGAGTTAAAGGTTAAATAGCAGTAGTGAGGTAAAGGTTGAGTAGCAGTAGTGAGGCAGAGATTAAGTATCAGTAGTAAGGCAGAGGTTGAGTAGCAATAGAGAGTTATAGGTTAAGTATCAGTAGTAATTACACCACAGAGAGGATACGCACAAACACTGTGGCCACCCACCCCCCTCCCCCAACACTCTTATCAGTTCAAGTACACAAAATATTGTTTATGATCCACCCCCGCAAGACGGCAGGACGAGATCACATCCCTGGGCGGGCTCAGAGACCATGTGCTAACGAGCTGGCTGATGGTCTCACCTCCATCTTTAACCTCTCCCTCGTTCAGAGCAAAGTTCCCTCCTGCTTCTAGACCTCAACCATTGTTCCCCCTTCCTAAGAAGAGCCCACCACCTGCCTGAACATTCACAAACCAGTAGCCCTCACTCCAATCATTATGACGTGTTTTGAGTAGTGCTGACCCACATTCAGAGCAGCATAACCGACACCCTGGACCCCCTGCAGAATGCCTAACAGCCTAACAGATCTGCTATACTTTATTATTCCTTCGCCCACCTGAAAAACAAAGACTCCTACAACAGGATGCTCTTTGTTGACTACAGCTCCACCTTCAACACAGTCATCACTTAAAATCTCACCCACAAACTCTCTACAATTGGCCTGAACCCAATCCTCAGTGACTGGCTCCTGGACTTTCTGAGGCAGGCCCCAGTCTGTCAGGATCGGTAATAGGACCTCAGCTAGCATCACTATAAACATGGGCTGTCCTTAGCCCCAGCCTGTACACCCGGTTCACCCACAACCGCACTACCTCCCACAAGGACAACATCATCCTGAAGTTCACGGATGACAACTGCGTGATAGGACACATCACTGGCACTGTCGATGAAGATCACTAGGACCTCACTGCCTTCTATGCACAGTATCTACCACTGCAGAGTCCACAGCAGGGCTGCCTCCATCATCCAACACCCCACCCACCCCCAACATGAACAATTCACACTTCCACCCTCCAGCAAGAGGTATAGAAGTACGAAATGCTGGACCTCCAGGTTATGGAACACTTTCTTGACTAATGCCATCAGACTCCTAAACAGATGACAGGAATATTGTGAGGAGACAGCGGGACTTCAGGCCTGCTGATACCTCACCAGCCAGCAGAGGGCGGCACACCACCAACACCCTCTCCTCCAGTAGGGGGAGAGGAGCCGCACCTGCTGACAATTAACCACTAAGCACAAAGCCTATTTAAGGAGCCAGCACGGTTTA
>JBCNYG010000010.1:224249-253672 GCA_039654305.1 Porochilus rendahli | reverse complement strand
GCCTCACAGCAAGAAGGTCCTGGGTTCGATTCCCAGCTCGGGCGTTTCTGTGTGAAGTTTGCATGTTCTCCCTGTGCCTGCATGGGTTTCCTTCCACAGTCCAAAAACATGCACAGTAGGCTAACTGGCTGTTCCAGTTCACTCCTAGGTGTGAGTGTGTGTGTAAGTGGTTGTATGCATTTTGGCTCTGCGATGGACTGGCGTCCAGTGTGTACCTCGCCCTTGCCCAGAGTCGGCTGATATGGGTGCTAGCCTCCCCATGACCCTAATTAGGAATATGCGGCTTAGAAAATGAATGAATGAATGGATAGTGTGCCTGTTTGGGACTGTGGGAGGAAACTGGAGTACCCGGAGGAAACCCACACAAGCACAGGTAGAACTTGCAAACTCCACACAGAAACACCCAAGACTGGGACTCCAACCCAGAATCTTCTTGCTTTGTGCTAACAACTATGTCACCGTGCTGCCTTTAAGCAATCAGTGCTTTGATATTTTTTAGATAAAATGAGTTCCTCCCAACTTACTGGAATGGCGCTGCCTATTGTTTTGTTTTTGCGATGCCCTGAAGACATTTGAATTTAGGTTCAAAAGATGAATAGGAAACAAACCTTCGCTAGGGATTTAATCTTTTAATTCCTAAATGTGTGAAGCAGCGTAGGACATGGTACCTTTGATGGTAGACCACACAATTTTTTGGTGAGCAAAAGTATAGGAACATATAGTGTACATTCCAGTTGAAGTAAATATCTCTTATTTAGTTGTGTATCCTTTCTTGAAATAATTGCTTTAAGCTGGTGACTTACTGACTACCAAAATGTTGCATTCTTCTTTTGCGATGCTGGTGGTGGCCCGGTGGTTAGTGTGCTGGATTACTGATCCGTAGGTCAGAGTTCAAGCCCCACTAACACAGAGTTGTCTGTGCTGTCATTAGCAGACAGAGTGTTTCTGTAGACATCTAAATTATTTTCTTTGCAATCATTATGATTTACATCATCAATAAAGATTAATGAGGTAATTCAAGAAGCATCCATGCAAGCCCAATCCATAACACTACCTCCACCATGCTTGGCCAATGAGTTTGAATGTTTTGGATCATGAGCAGATCTTTTCATTCCCCAAACTTTGAGGTTCTTGCTGATAATGATTAGTTTGTAACTTGTGATATGTCAGCTATAGATCTGCTTTTGGAGTTTTCTTCAAGTGGCTGATTGTGATGCCTCACCCCTGCTCTGTGGAGGTTGCTTGTGATGTCACTGACGCTTGTATTTTGTGGGAGGGTTTTTCACAGCTCTCACAGTGTTGGTCATTAACTGCTGTTGTTTTCATTGAGCAGTCTGTTCAGTGTCTGTTTGTTAGTGCATTTTTTGTTGTTGTTTTCAGGACATTGAAAGTTGTTGCACTGACTCTGCCCAGTGCATATGCAGTAGTGCTGATCAATTTTCCAATTATTTCTCAACTTCTGATTTATTTAATTTGTTCCATACTCATCGATTCAGAGTTAATATTGGTTCCTCTCTCAAACCCTGAGTAGACATCAGGGTTAATCATTGTTTAAAAATTCAGCTGAACAGGGCACACCTGGGAAACAAGAAACACCTGTCAAGAAAATGTTTTCATCACTTGAAATATGGGTTGCTTCAAATAAAAGGCACCATGTTTTGAACTCTGGTCTATTTTATAATCTTTGAATCTTTTAAACTGAAACTCCTGAGATCTTCAGTGTACAGAATATTCCTTGCCATTCCAATAGTTTTGAAAGGGACTGTATGTTGTTTGTGCTGTAGTGGTGAGTTGGAGGCTGGTCTGTGCCAAAGATATGTTTGACTTATGGGCATTTTGGGGCATGGTTACACAGGTGTGCTGTGGAACTTGTCCTCGTGTGACGCATTGAAGATGCCTATAATCCAGGACGCTCTGGCTGTGCTCACCAACACCGTGATCATTCCTCACTCTGGCTGGGACTCCCCACACCAGGACGAGCGCAAACTGCACCTGCATTCTTCACAAGTGCTCCGCAACGCCACCGGATGCCTCAGGTAGCGTGTGGAATATACACACAAACATATACACAGTGGTTTGATATCCTCGTAATTGTAAAGCGAACTGAACCGTAACTTGGGCTGGTGCAGTATCACTTTATACTTTATACAGTAACACTGTCCTTGAATCTGGCGCTCAGAAATTTTATACAGCAGTAATTCCGGCTGTAAATTAAATCACAGGTCTACATTATTTTGCTTATTGGAATAGAGGATTGATTCAATAACAACCACTCGTTCAGATGTCACATGGGTCTTTTACTGTCTATATGTGAATATTGATTTAGCTCAGAGAATTAAACACAACTGTATCAACAGAAAAAGATCATGATAAACACACTGGACACAGACAAGCAAAAGATTTTTCTCATCTCTTGTTTCTCTACAGACTAATATATGCTGAGCACCAACAGAAGATTTATGTAGGTAGCATGTAATTAGAAATCTTGTTATGCACCATTGTATTACTGCGTAGCCATTGGCTTATCGGCTTAACCATTGTTGTTTTATTAGATGTTGATTCTGGGTGTGTGTAAGCGCTGTGAGAAAGGAGACCCTTTTTGAAAGCTAGTGTTTAAACAATAGTGTGCCTTACTCGGAAAGGAATTTTTACATCCTGTGTATTGAATTCTCGTCGTGCTCAATAGTGGCTCTAATTTGCTAATGAGTTTGGTGGTCTTTAGGAAACACTGCGGCTAAATGTAATTGGGAGGTGTTACTATGAGACAAACGATTTTCATTGTTTGCTTGATGTTTGGTTGTAAATATGTGATCAGTGCCTTAGAAGATTAGATTAGATTTGATCAGATCAGATCAATAGTGGGTGGTATCATGATTGCTGCAGTTTACCAGTTGCAGATATTCTGAAGATATGGATTATGTCCATCCCAGGTATGGAACAGGTATATGACACCTTTACGAAAGAATGCAATGCCTTATATAGACAGTTTCTTTGTGCACAAAAATGAGCACATTTTCTCCCCTTATAACACCACTTAGCAACCAAAAATAGCTCATTGTGTCATTGTGTCTCTGTGGCTGCCACTTTACACTTGCCTCAATTTGCTCTAAAGTGCTGTAATTGGTGAATGAATAATCAAATTCATGTAATACATGGCAGCATAGTGGTGTAGTGGTTAACATGTTTGACTCACAGAAAGAAGGTCCTGGGTTCAAGTCCTGGGCTCAGTGAGGGCGTTTCTGCGTGGTGTTTTCATGTTCTCCGTGTGCTTGTGTGGGTTTCCTCTGGGTACTCCGGTTTTCTCCACAGTACAAAGACATTCACATTAGGCTAATTGGCTGTTCAAAATTGCTCCTATCTGAGAGTGTGTGTGTGTAAATGGTTGTGTGTGTTGGCTTTGTGATGGACTGGCAAACTGTTCAGGGTGCACCCCAGCTTCACCCGGTGTCGGCTGAGATAGGTCCCAACCTCTCCATGACCCTAGTAGGATTTGAGCAGTTCAGCAAATAAGTGAGAGATGTGTGATCATTGTTATGGAGATTTTTGTATGATATTATATGGCATGATGGGAGAAGCTAATGGCTGCATAGTCCTACTGCATGACTTTTTTGAACACTGTTGGTAATCATCAGCTTAAATAATCACTTTCAATGAAGCTTAGTGCCAGTAATTAAATGTCCTGATCTCTGAATCCACAAAATAATGGCTGTTAATCAATATGCACTGCCCAGCCAAAACAAAGTCCCACACCCTGTTGGACTGCCTTTAGCCTTGATTACAGCACTCGCCATGCCATGGTTTCTTCACTTGGCTCAACAATATTATGTTGCCAAATAAGGAAGTTAGTTGACGACCTTAATGTATTGAATGGCCAGATTATCCCATCAATTGGCTTTTTCTTCCCTGATGGCACGGATCTGAAATTAGAGCTCAAATAGTGAAAGAGTGGTTCAAGGAGGGCGCCATGGTGGCGTTGTGGTTAGCACGTCCGCCTCACAGCAAAGAGGTCATGGGTTCAAGTCCCGGGCTCAGGTATTTCTGTGTGGAGTTTTCATTCCCTCCAGGTGCTTTTGTGGGGTTCCTCCAGGTACACCGTTTTCCTCCCACAGTCCAAGTTGATGCACATTAGGTGAACTGGCTGTTCCAAATTGACCAAAAGAGTAAATGTTAAGAGTTGTGCGTGTGTTGCCCTCCAGTGGACTGGCGAGCTGTTCAATATGTACCCTGCCTTATAGGCACCAGCCTCCCCAACTCATTTGCATAACCTCTTAATCCTCTATTAGGGTCATGGGGAGTCTGCAGGCTACCTCAACTGACACTGGGCGAAGACGGGGTACACCCTGAACAGCTTGCCAGACCATCACAGTGGAACACATACACAGCCATTCACACTCCTACACTCGCACCTAGGGTTAATTTGGTACAGCCACTTAGCCTAATGTGCATATCTGTGGACTGTAGGAGGAAACCGTAGTGAAACCCACACAAGCTCAGGGAGAACATGCAATCCCACACCGAAACGCACCAAGACCAGAACTCGAATCCAGGACCTTCTGGCTGTGGGGCAGACGTGCTAAACACTTCGTCACCATGCCGCCTGGCCATAAACAGTTTTATAAAAATAGCACATTCCCATAAATATCTTTTTTGTTTGCAGCAACCTTGAGCAAAATCACCTCAAACTTCACTTCAGTGAATTGAATGTTTTTGCCCTCTCAGTGTTTGTTTGCTCGGATCTTGGACAACACTTCCTCTCTGATATTGGAGAGCTGGATTTGTTCACTGTTGTAGCACCTTTATTAATAAGGGTCAGGTTTATTTAAATTAATGTATAGTACATGAATTTAACTGCGTATTACATTTAAATATATGACTAGTGGGTGGGGCTACGTTCCATGCAGCTGATTCATTATTTACGTACGTATCTCAGATATGATGTTGTAAGACAGTTTTCACAAAGCAGATGCAGATTCCTTTGTATGGCATTCACCACACACGAATGTGCATTTGCTTCTGTGCAGGTTGATGAATAAGGACCGGTGTGATTATAGAGCTGGCACTGGAAATCATTTGATACTCTATCAGGCATTTTGCTGCTGATATATGTGGGCTGCCCTTGTGTATATGGCCAGAATAGCCTGTGTACAAAGAATGATGAGATCACTGCCAATGCGTTTGTCCGCTTTGGCGATTTTGGGGAGGGGGTATATTAGTTTTAGCTGTATGAGCCATGACTGCATTTTTGATGTATCATCAACTGTAATGCAGTAGACATCTGTGCACTTTTATGGTTTTCAGAATCAGAATCAGAATACTTTGTTGATCCTGGAGGAAATTGTGTGCACACAGATGCTCCATACCAAGTAAGAATGAAATAAAAATTAAAAAATTAAAAAAGTTTCAATAAAGAAAAATTACAAATATCTCCATATATACAAATATACATATGGAAGTCTACACACACACACACACACACACACATATATATACTCCATTTTTGTTCCTTATCACCTGATAAGTACATGACTTGATCAACATGTTTAAACAGGAAGACATTGCTGTAATATTAATGCCCAATGGCCTCCTATGAAGATCTTACAAGGATATACACAATATAGTTGGTAGAAAATATGATGTCATCATATGAGGACAATGGGGTCTTAAGAGTACATGGAGGATTTGTACAGTTTAATGGCCACAGGTCGGAATGATTTCCCGTGTTGTTCAGTGGAGCACATAGGTGGTATCAGTCTCTCACTGAACGTGCTCCTGTGACTGGTTAGCAGGTTATGAAGTTGGTGGGAGGTATTGTTCAGTATTGTCTTTATTTTGGACAACATTCACCTCTCCGACACTACCGTCAGAGAGCTCAGCTCCATCTCCACAATTTTACTGGCCTTGCGCATCAGTTTGTTCAGTCTGTTTGCATCTGCAACCCTCAGCCTGCTGCCCCAGCATGCAACAGCATAAAGGATAGTGCTGGCAACAATAGAATTCTAAAACATCCTAAGCAGTTTGGCAGATAAAAAAATAGAGACGGATCTGGCCCTTTTTGTAAAGTGCAATATTGTTCTTAACCCAGTCCAGTTTATTGTCATTATGAACTCCAAGGTATTTTTAATCCTCCACAATTTTCACATTGACGCCCTGGATGGAAACAGGTCGCTGGTGTTTTGGATCTCCTGAAATCCACAATCGGTTCCTTGGTCTTGGTCGCATTAAGCTGCAGATGATTCTGCTCACACCGTGTGACAAAGGAATCCACAGCAGCCCGAAATTCCATCTCATCACCTCCACTGATACATCCAACCAGAGCAGAGTCATCAAAAAACTTCTAAAGGTGGCAGGTCTCTGTGCAGTAGCTGATGTCAGTTGTGTAGAGGGGGATGAGAAAAGGGGAGAAGATAGACCCTTGTGGTGCTCCGGTGTTGCTGACCACCGTGTCCAACAAGCAGTGCTGCAGGCGCACATACTGTGGTCTTCCGGTAGGTAGTCCACACTCCAGGACACAAGAGAGGCATCCACCTGCATCGCTGTCAGCTTCTCACCCAGGTCGGCCTAATGGTATTGAATGCACTGGAGAAGTCAAAAAACATGACCCTGACAGTGCACTAGTTTTTTACATAGCCTTACCCTTGTGCTTCCCTTTGCTTTATTAAAAATTCAAATGCATCTGTGACCATAGCACAGACAGCTCCGTCCCACTTAGGTTTCAGATAGCTCAACACTGATGGAGGAAGTGCAGAGTCATGCTAGAAGTAAGCTGGCTGGGCCGAGCTCTCCCCTAAGCCCTGTGTGCTAATTAATCTGTTTCATGGTTGACCGAGACTCTGGGAGCCAATTGAATGTTTAACGGTTGATCATTGCTGCCACAGCACCTGCAGGAATGGCAGAAATTTTCTAGCGCCTAAGGAATGAAGATGTAGACTTTGATTTGGCACTCGGTAGGCCGCACATTAATGAGACCTCCAGGACCATACACGCACGGTGTTAGCCAAATCCTTCGACTGAAGTGCGCGTCATTCCTATGACAGATTTCAGCACAGTGTGCAGAAGCGCTGCATTTAAATCAGGCATTATGCTGGTGCATTCATCATTCATAATTTCTTGTTACTTGTTGGTGTCTTGAAACACTTGCTTACTGTCAGAAGAAAGCACGAACCCTTCGCTGATGCTGAGACATAGGTGCACAAAACACTGTTCTGTATGCTCGACAGGAATGTGAGCTCAGCAGGAGAGGAGGCACGACGCAGAATGAGAGAGTGCGAGGGACTGACGGATGCTCTGCTCTACGTCATACAGACCGCGCTAGGCAACAGCGAGATTGACAGCAAGGTCCGAAGCATTGCTTTTTTTTCATGCACAACATTCTGAGCAACTGTTCTCACCAGGTGCTCTCAATATGTTCAGCTGTTGAAGCAGGTAACATTAGTCTTCCTTCTTATGCAATCATAAAGTGCAGAAAGTGATGTAAGATTTAAAATTGCATAAGGCTTAACAGTTGATTGATGACTACTAGAGGCATATACACATGGATGTACATATATCCTAGGAATAATTATAAATCATTTTTAGGGAGACAAGAAGGATACAGATACTTCAGCTGTGATGTGTTTGCTCTCGTTCCAGGAGTGTTTAGCACTGAGTGGTTTGTGCATTCCTCCCTCACCATTGTATTAGCATTTACAGTGTTAAGAGCAGAGAATGCTAATTGCACAGATTAAGTTAAAGACACTTCCTTATATAACGTCTCCGGTTTTGTCTTTTTTTCGCATCTTAAGAGCACTTTCTCCCTCTTTGAGATTTCTGTAAGACGCCAGAAGCTGTCCGAGAATTTGAAAACACAGGCTGTCAGATTTAAATCCCCTGAACAAAGCAAGGCGTCCTCCTTTGCTTTGTCCTGCCTCAGTGCTCAGCAGAATAGGATTAGTGCTATGCTGGACTCCATCCAGAGGACCAATCTAACAAGAAACTGTTAACATTGTTGCAGTAATGCATAGGTTTTGCAAAGAAAGAATGCTAACAAAAGCTGAACTTTTAGGCATTCGCTGCGTTCAGTTAATGTAAATTTAGTTATTTTTTAAGCATCATCATCATCATCATCATTGTATATCCAGAAGTAGATCAATTACAAGCTGTGAATTCTTATTCCCTTCTTTCTCCTGGACTCCTTTCCCCCTTGTGCTGTTTTTTTAAAAGACTGTAGAGAACTGCGTGTGTATCCTGAGAAACCTGTCCTATCGGCTAGCAGCAGAGACTTCTCAGGGGCAGCAGCTGGGCTCAGACGAGCTAGATGGGGTGCTGTGCACTGATGCCAGCGGAAAGGACGCCGAGAGCTCTGGCTGCTGGGGCAAGAAGAAGAAGAAAAAGAAGAGCCATGATCAGGTGGGCCACAGACACGAGCATCGCAGCTGCTAGCGATTAGGACCACTTAGCAGCATTCCATTCAGGCTGCCTGCGTCGCCAATCAACCCTCTTCCAGTAGATAATTACTTACTTTAGAGAGCTGATTTCATTTAGATTCTGAAAACAGTAACAATACTGGGGCCATTGGCCGCACTCTCCCACAGCAACATGGGCTCAATGGGAAATTCCAAATGTTACATTATTTCCCAACCTTCTGCTTTTTACATTAAAAACAAGTGCAAATGAGGTGACCAGCGTACGTGTATCTGAGTAGGTGATGATGGGGCAACTGTGTTGCAGTACAGCTGGATTCCTCTACTTGTTGCACAACAGATCGGCACCTAACTTGAAATGTTTGCATATATTTTAATCAGCCTTCTGTTTATGACTTTCTTTTAATAACCTTGAAGTTGCTGTACTTCTCTAGATTACCGCATATAAATCGAGTGTTTAATGAGGGTTCTCTCTTCCTGTGCTCTCAGTGGGACGGCGTCGGTCCTTTTCCAGACTCCGGTGATCCTCCCAAGGGGCTGCAGATGCTCTGGCACCCATCCATTGTGAAGCCATATCTCACACTGCTGTCAGAATGCTCCAACCCGGACACGCTGGAGGGGGCTGCTGGGGCTCTACAGAATCTGGCAGCAGGAAGCTGGAAGGTAGGCCCCACCCCGAAGCCAGTGAGTAACTCCACCCTCTCAAAATCCACAACCCAACAGGGTCAACTTGCACTCCTACTGACATAGATCATTGACACAGCTTGAGCCATGCTTTCACTATGATCTAACACAAATCCTCGCCCTCCAGACTTCTGGCTCATTTTTGTCACAATGTTTTGCTTGCGGTACATTCAGCACTACCTTCTTTACAACAGCACACCTGTTTAATTATATCAATATTATACTTGATGTCACTGATTCACATACACTCACTGGTCGTTTTCTGTACACCTACTCATTCGATTATCCAATCAGCCAATCATGTGGCAGGAGCACAATGCGTACAACCATAGAGAGCTATAGAGTTTACAGAATCGTATGCAGCCCTGGGTGGCACAGTGGTGTAATGGTTAGCACATCCGCCTCAAAGTAAGAAGGTTCTGGGTTAGAGTCCTTGGCTCAGGCGTTTCTGTGTGAAGTTTGTATGTTGACCACGTGCAAGACATGCACAGTAGGCTAATTGGCTGTTTCAGATTGCCCCTAGGTGTGAGTGTGAATGGTTGTGTATGTGCTGTCCCCCGCCCCACTTATGTGTACCACGCTTTCGCCCAGAGTTGGCTGAGATAGGCTCCAGCCTCCTTGCAACCCTAAAAGAAGGCTTAAGTGGTTCGGCAAATGACTGAGCGAGAGAGTATGCCGTTCCTCCGGGAAGACATGCTGTCCTGATCACGTTAGTTGACACAAGTTCAACCAGTACCAAGTACATTCCGTGCGACCTTGAAATTTTAACCAGTCACTGCAACTTCACAAATTTGGCCAAACATTGTATTTTGCCACAGGTTTCAACCGGTGCAAACATTGCACCACAGGTTATCATACATCACCATGTGGCACTTCCATGTTTCGGCCTTTGAAGATTTTTGCATGGAGGCTGAAGCTTATCCCATCAGCATCTTTTCACACCAAGGGCTAATTTTGACTAGTCAATTATCGTAATTGTGCATATGTGTCTTTGGAATGTGGGAGAAAACTGGGGTACCTAGAGGAAACCCACAGAAGCATGGGAAGAACTCCATATAGAAACGTCCTCACCGAGGCCCTTCTTGCTGTAAGGCGGAAGTGCTAACCACTAAGCTAGCCAGATGCAGACATGTTAGCAACAATTTTTGCAATTTTCTCACAATGCCACAATTTTATTATTTTTTTTTAATCTGCTATAAAATATGCCAGACTTTGTACTGCAACAATCACAAGAAAGCCCACGAAATCCTGAATAGACTGCATATATATGAAGCTTCAGATCTGCAAGTGGAAAAACATCCAGTTGATGAAAAGGAACAGAGATTCATGCTTAAAGGAAGGCTAACAGGAAGAGTAACTAAAATAACCACTTTTTACAACCGTGTTGATCAGAATAGCATCTTAGATCACGTGATATCAGATGAGCTATAGCAAGAAACGACCTCGTTCAACCAGGAGGCGACATTCTTCACAGACTCACCAAGACTGAACAGATGAGCCTCTGTTTACCATAGCCTCAGATCAAGAGTGAAACCCCATGTGTTTTTCTGTTATTGAAGCCCTTCCACCTCAAAAATTCATGTACTGTGCATGTATGCATACATGTATCTCATACATTTCTGCTCACCATGGTTTTTTATGTTATTGTCACCCTTTATGAAAGCTTGAACCAGCCTGGCCTGTCTCTCTTCTCAAGATGCTGCTTTGCGCGTGCATACTCTGCCACTCACTCTGTTTTCTTTTTTGTTTTGTCACAACATTGTGTGTGAACTCTTGGTACTGTTGTGCGTGAAAATACCAGGAGATCGACACCCAAAAGCCACGGCACTGAGTTCACTGAGATTTCACCCTTTTTCTGATGAGGTGTGAACGTTAACTGAAGCTCTACATGATTTTCTGCATCACACTGCTGCCCCCTCCCTGATTGGCTGACTGAATAAATGGATGAAAATGTAGAGTAGGTGATGCTAATAAAGTGACTCTTTAGTGTATGTACTGTACACAACATGAAGTGCTTGTTTCTTATGGGAACAGGTAAATATTAGGGCTAAGTATTTTACATTGGCATTGTCTGAAACAACAACACTGATGTAGCTACTACATAACAGTTACCTATATAAAATATATTTATAGCATTAGTATCTATCGTATATAATGCCTAACCTGTGACACAAACCATGCAAAGCAATCTAAAACTGACTTCCATGTGACGTGCTACCTTGTAAAAAGCTTTTTTTCTCCGCTGTGTGTTGTGCAGTGGTCTGTGTATATCCGGGCAGCTGTGAGAAAAGAAAAGGGCCTTCCTATCCTAGTGGAACTGCTGAGAATCGATAACGACCGCGTGGTGTGTGCTGTGGCCACGGCACTCAGGAACATGGCTTTAGATGTGAGGAACAAAGAGCTCATCGGTACGTTGGGGGATAGGAGTGCTGAGTGCTTCCGCGCTAACATATTGTAGTTGATTGTTACAAGAGTGAATTGTACAACTTATAATAACAGTTCTTTGTATAACATAGATATTCATTGTATTCTCTAATTACTTTTACTCTGGGGATTGTTATATCAGCGAGCGTGCTCTGTGTGTGTGTGTGTGTGTGTGTGTGTGTGTGTGTGTGCCCACATAGTAAGTAATCTCAGTTATTTAATAAATCCAGCAAGCAGTCGTGGTTATTTAATAAATGTATGCTAGCATGAGAGCTGTCATGTTATTGTTAGAAATGTTTCAGCAACAGACAATTATCGATCTTTGCAACGGTTTGAGTGCCGAGGTTCGCCTTGGCGTCTCCATGGTAACCAGTCAGTCTGGTCTCAGTCTAAGGCAAAGGCATGTGTGCCATGTGAGAAAGCGCAAGAATTCTTAGAAACCTTTTGATTGCATGCTGGAGTGAAGAAATTTCGGCTTCACTTGAAATATTTATTGTCCTGTATTACAAAGGGCTCAGAAATATTATATTATATATAAAACTCTGGATGAATATAGGAAGCCAGTTGCTGAGTTCCAACATTTAATGTTAACCGAATGATTGGTGGTTGTATGTCTGCAGTGTGAATTGACCCGTGAGCCCCGTAATGGAAGGGTCAAATTATTCAGGCCTGAAATTTTTAGAAAAGTGTCTCAGTACAACACAGATTGTACACTCCCACCCACTCAACCAGTCCATGTCCCATATGGCTGTAAATCAAAGCTCTCTCTCTCTGTCTCTCTCCCTTACTCTCTCTCTCTCTCTCTCTCTCGCTCTCTCTCTCTGTCTCTCCTATTGCTCTGGTCACTCTGCTCCCCCAAAGGCAAGTACGCCATGAGAGACCTGGTCCACCGCCTGCCAGGAGGCAACAATAACAGCAGTGGCGGTGGTGTGGGAAAGAGCATGTCCGACGACACCATCACAGCCATCTGCTGTGCTCTTCACGAGGTCATTACCAAGAACATGGAAAACGCCAAGGCCTTACGTGACGCTGGAGGCATCGAGAAGCTTATTGGCATCGCACGCAGCAAAGGAGATAAGTATGTACAGACCTGATTCTGAGAACCTTCTTCATCTTATAGAGACACTTACAGGCTTCTAGAAGCCCAGAAACTTAGCAAAGCAGTTCTTCCAGTTATTATAATACAGATCTATATAGAATACTTGAGCAGGTTATTTGCTATGAGTGTCTCTTAAAGGAGCTTTTAAATAAAATATTACTTCAAAGTTTTCTATGGAAAATGTCTTGTCTTTATCTGTAACTTGCCCACAGTGCTTTTCTCATTGCAAGGTGCTCTCTTATCTCCAGCTAAAATCGTAATGGAGAAGCGCCTAGTAATTCGTTCCCCTCCGGCAGCGATGTTAACATGCGAGACCAATGAGTGTGTGCAATTCCATCATTTGCTTTAAGAATTCCAATAGATTTTTTTATGGGTACGAAAATTACTTTTTACTGGCTGTGGGCACAAGTCCAACTAAAGACAGGATTGAAGTCATTTTTCATTCATCTCTGTCAATTTTGCATTGAACTGTGGGTGTTTCCATCAAGTGTATTCTCAACGGCCTATCAGACTAAAACGATGGGTCTTTCTGGCAGGCTTTTAAAACTTTTGCATTAAGTAATTAAAGCTAACATGAGCTCAGGTTTTTCTTTGTGACTAATGAAGTCCTCTGCTTTACTGTACTGGCACCCTTCCATAGATACATACATAACGTTCTTTTTTTAACTCACTGACTCTTATGTTGATAAATTGCTGGAATTTTTTTTATTTTATAGGTGTATTGAATCGCTCTCTCTCTGTCTGTCTGTCTTTCTGTCTCTCTCTGGCTCTCAGTCTCGCACGGTCTCCAGGGGAATCTTATTGGTATAATTTAGATTTGCAGACTTTAGAGGTTTTATGCATTTGTACTTGAATGTTCCCCTATAGACACTCACCTAAAGTGGTGAAAGCGGCCTCTCAAGTTCTAAATAGCATGTGGCAGTACCGGGATCTGCGCAGCCTGTACAAGAAGGTAGTCAATCAATTCATATGCACTCACCCTACACTGCATTATTCTAACTTTAACTTAATATCATTAACAAAGTACCTTGTAGTTGGCATCAACAAAAGTTTAGATTAGAAGATTGCATTATTGCATTATATATTATTGTCCACTCGTGCGGAAATTATTCTTTGTCTTCATGTACGTACACTTAGAAACGCCAAACGTTTGTACAAGATTAAAGCTCTGGGTGATCTGGCAATGCAGCACCCGAGACCTATCGTATAAAATCTGTTATAAAAGAAGAAGTACCGCAGTAAAAACAGTACATGTGCCTGTTTTCTGTTTCATCATTCATTCATTCATTCATTTTCTAAGCCGCTTAATCCTAATTAGGGTCGCGGGGAGGCTGGCGCCCATCTCAGCTGTCTCTGGGCGAGGGCAGGGTACACCCTGGACAGCTCGCCAGGCCATCGCAGCTGTTTCATCATATTAAATTTAACATTTAATCACAGAGTAGTGGTTAGCATGTTTGCCGCTCAGCAAGAAAGCCCTGGGTTTGATTCTCGGGCTCGGCGAGGGCATTCTGGCGGCATGGTAGCATAGTGGTTAGAATGTTTGCCTCAAAGCAAGAAGGCCCTAAGAAGGGCTAAGTAACGTGAACCCTGCCTTTGCCTAGAGTCTGCTGAGATATGCTCCAACCTCACCGTGACCATGGTAGGATTAAGCGGTTTGGAAAATGAACTATATAGTTCCTGAGATGGAACGTCAAAAGGTGCACAAGAGCTGTGGGACAGCATCTACTTAGATGTCTTTTAAAAGTTTTAGGCTACAATACACAGAAACATAAAGAAAATCAAACTGAAACTAGATTTTTTCATTTATTTTTACATATTTTACCTTTTGAAGCCATGTGCTGTGTAGGTTGAGGCACTAAACAGAAATGTAAGTTAACCATTTACTTATTTCTCACGCCTTTGCTGAGAACCGCAAGGGCTCCTACAAGGGTTGCGAGGAGGCTGGAGTCCATCTCAGCCACCAACAGGTCAGGGGTACACTATGAACTGCTTGCCAGACCATCACAGGTCAACACACAACCATTCAGACTCACACCTAGGGGCAATTTGGCACAGGCAGTTAGCCAAATGTGTGTGTCTTTGGACTGTGGGAAGAAACTGGACTACCCGGAGGAAACCCACACAAGCACGTGCAAACTGCATACAGAAACATAAGCTCCATACAAAAAGTTAACAGCTCACTGTGTTTAAGTGTATTCTACATGGAAATAAGCAAAACAAGCTACAATGAAATGTAAATTTTATTTTTTATTTTTTTCAAAGTATAATACTAACAATGCCACCTTCTCCAAGTAAATGTGTCAAACTGTGAGTGTCTATTATTTGGATTCAAGCATTATCCTTTCAGAATAAGGATTTTTGCCCTGCGATGGCCTGGCGAGGTGTCAAGGGTATACCCCGCCCTCACCCAAAGTCGGCTGAGATGGGCGCCAGCCTCCCCGCGACCCTAATTAGGAATAAGCGGTTCGAAAATGGATGAATGAATGAATAAGGATTTTTAATCCCAAATATCAATACCAATATTTTATATTTACTACAGACACATACAGCAGGTTTGCTTTATATCTTTCTCCATAAAAAAGGATGAGGGATTGCTACATAAATTAGTCCTGTAGGTTTAAACATTTACTCATATAGCAGCTGAGGACATTTCCATTAATTGTTATATTCTGTCTGAGGCTTTGATTGCAAGTACAAAAATAGACTTTCCACTGTGCCCAGGAGAATTTGTATAAGAAACAGTGGACAATAGGTTTAAAGTCTAAAAATAAATGTAGTGTAAGGCTTTTCCTGATTGGTAGAATGACCACTTTATAGGATGATGAAGAGGACTGCTACTCTATCTGACTAGGGCTCCACACAAAATTGAGGGAAAATTGGTTTACAAAGTATTTGCAAAGAGCCATTCCAATGTTTCGAGGTAGTTATTAGAAACTCACTAGCTGCCACATTGATGCATTTGCCTTCTTTTCAGGACGGTTATTCTCAGTACCACTTTGTGGGCTCGTCCTCTACAATAGAGAGAGACAGACAGAGACCTTATTCTTCCTCACGCACCCCATCTATCTCTCCTGTGCGGACCTCGCCCAATAATCGTTCAGGTGAGTGGACTTCTATGGCACTCGATTCAGAATACCACCATGAATCCTTTATTATGGGAATACCAGACCCTGTATTATTCAGCAATGAATATTAATAAATAAAGCTGCATGTTAGGGTAAGAAATACAGAACAGAATGCATGCTATCCAGTACTGTATTTAGAGCGTAGGGTTAGTCATCTTTCCCACACAGTCATCATTCATTTTTGGTAGAAGATGCCTTGCAGGAAAAATTACTAATGAAAATGTGTAAATAGACAAGTTTTTCCCAAGTGACCATAATTTATTTTTACATCTTTTATAGCTGACGTAAACTAAAAGAAATTCTCGAAAAAACATTGATTTATGCATCCTAGGCAAATGTTAGAACGGTCATCATTCACCTAGAAATTTATTTAGACTTCCATATTTTTTCCACTATGCCCATTTTACTGACAAATATAAATGGAGTCGGTTACACTGTTACAGTTAATAAAAACATTCTTATACCTCTGGTATATACTTATAAATGATATATCCATCTGTGAATGTTATGTGTATTTAAATGTTTTCTTTCTTTGAACCTTATTACTCAAAAATGTATTTTCTTTACTGCCTTCTGTCAGAACTAAATTATTGTACACACAAAAACCTGAGGCAGAGCGTAAATATGTAGAGAGCCTATAGACCACTTCGGCTCTAATGTTATTATTCTGTGTTTTTCCCCAGTATGTTCAGAACTAGCTACAGCAATCTTTAAAAATAATAACCAAATAGAGTTGTATTTCATCTCAGCAGGTTTGGGATAGCATATAAGCAGTCAGTCTTGTAGCTCATACATCTTTCTGTGTTGAAGCAGTTTTCATATTTTTAAATCCTTGATATTCAAGAGAGTGTGTGAGAATAGAACTTGTCCAATTATCTGTCATGGACTCCTTGTCATGGATGGCTGCGGCATCAACCTGGATTCAAACCAGTGATCTCAGGTTGATTATCATACACCTTGTCGATGTACTATTCGGGAGTCCACTTACTGTTTTTCACAAATGTTACTGGTATTTGAAACCCTATTTATCTTCGGGAAGAAAAAACACTGACTAAACAAGAGCATTTTCTGCAAAGTGCAAATGATCTCAGGGCCGACGCCAGCAGCACACCTAATATATATTTTTTCCGCCATTTTCTTCATTTATTGGGTTGCCAGTGTTGTGACAATGAAATCGAGCTCATGGCTTTACACCATTTGCATAAGTATGGAGCTCCGGAGCTCCGCTATAAGTAAAATTGTTCCTTTTGTCGTATCATAAGGACAATTTGTAGGAAAATTGATCACAATTGTCATAGATTCTGTATACTCCAGGCAGACTTTTGTCTATTTAAGTTTCTTAGCTCCCGCCCATCGAGAGCTATAGGAATTCCGTCCGTCTGTCCGTCACACTTTAGTTTCTGGACATTTACTTGCCACTTGCTGAAGCTGGGGCTTTCAAACTTGGTATTCGCGCTCACTACTGAGTGCTAGGCTGAGTTTGTGTGTGAGTGACCTTGACCTACTTTTCAAGGTCAGAGGCAAAACTGTATATTAGGTTTCCGAATATTGAAACAAACTTGAAAAGGTCCTTTCAGCGGTAGCATATGGATACCTGTGGTATATTTTTACTCTTGGCTACAGCGCTACACGAGATACCCGAAAACAACGCAGCTAAAAAAGCAATCAAATCAAATGTGAATAAAAGACAATTCATCGAAAGTGAAGGGCACAGAATATGAAAGATGCATCCTTGCTTCTCTTAGAGAGTTGGAATGTCTAGTTTGAAGTCAGAGAAGGTGTCAGGACAGAATAGATGTCAGAGAAGAAATGTAACTGTGCAAACACTGTAAAGCTTTTCCACATTCTGTTGTAGCGCTTTCTAGTCCTGGGATCTGTTCACGGGTTTGTACTTCTGTCCTTCACAGAACTGCAGTGAAGGTTTCTTCTGTGAACAAAACCGTAGTGAATTATTTGCCACTGCAGCTTTATATCAGCACCAGGTGGCTGAGCATCACCTCCCCTTACACCACCTTGCATGGTACAATTGGGTCTTATATGCCTATGGCAAGCTATCAGAGTGTCTAAGGAATAATACCCTTTCCATTAAAACAAAGTGCAATAGGCACACTTTTCTTTTAATTGCTTTCTCTTTTAATAGCTGCAATAAGCTAATCAAGATATTTATCGGGTTCCCTTCATTTCTCAAAGAGCGAAATAGAACTCCCTGTGAAATCTCTTCTGTTACATATGCTTTAGTAATGGAGAGGTCACTAGAGGTCACCGATTCCCTGTACACCATTGTTGAACCAGGAATCACAGATGTTAGATGATGAATCATTGTAACAAGGTCGCAATGGGATAAAACCTTTCATCTTGTGTTACTACTTTGTGGAAAGGATCTGAGTATTTGTTATTTTTATGTGAATTATAGATGTATCCTCCTACAACCGCTCAGACAAAGACTCAGACAATCACACCCATATGTGGTTCTTTCCCAAACTCAAGAACCTTCATAATCCTACTAGGATAGCAGGGAGGCTGGAGCCTATCTCAGCTGACTCAAGACAGGGTACACCCTGAACAGCTTGCCAGTGCATCGCAGGGCCAACACACAGGGCCATTCATTCACTCTCACATCTAAGGGCAATTTGGGACAGCCAATTAGCCTAATGTGCATGTCTTTTGGACCAAGCGGAGTACCCGGAGGAAACCCACACAAGCAATGGGAGGACATGCAAACTCCACACAGACACACCCGAGTCTTCTTGCTGTGAAGTTGTTGCAGCAAAACTGGAAACACATTAAATGGAACAAAGAGACTTAAAAACAATTCAGCATGACAATGCCCCTGAGCACAAAGCAAGCTCCATAAGATATGGTCTATCAAGTTTGAAATGAAAGGACTTCACCCCCCCCGAAACACCTTTGGGATGAAGGGAAATACAGATTACACTCCGGGCCTCCTCACCTGAAATCAGTGCCAGATCTCACTAATGCTGTGGCTGAATAAGCACAAATCCCCACAACCATGCTCCAAACTCTAATGGAAAGTCTTTTGTGCATCTGGAGGATTAACAGGGACATTCATATCCCTGTCCATCTGGATTCCAAGTCACACTGTAAAATGTTTAGTGATTTAATTCACAGTAATGTTAAACACACTGACAAGCTCTGTTTCTCTTTAGACTTTAGGATTCTTGTCATGAGCTGTATCTCAAAATAAAAATCTGTCTCTTCAAACTGAAATTTTTATTTAGTATTAGTATATACCACAAGGGAATAGTCTTATTGGTCTTGGGATGAAAAAAACATTATTCGGTGTCTATAATGCTTGAATCAAAACAGACGCTCACAGTTTGTCAAGGTCATTTAGAGCAGGTGGCATCATCATCATCACGCTTTGAAATGGAAAAATAAACCTTAAAAATGGTTGAAGGTTGAAGGTTGAATGGTTGATGGTTTTAGATTGATTTGTTTCTCCTAGTATAAACTAAAACAGCTTTACAGAAAGCAGTTTACTTTCGATTCATTATTTAGAGTTAGCTACACAGAGCCGGCTCAAAGTGCAGGGCTCACCTGAGCTGCCTCAGGGTCAAAGTTAAGTTGTTTTATTTTGCTTTACTTATTATATATGTTTCTGCATTGTGTGTTTTAAAACTTTAGTATTGTATATATATCAAATATATGCACTCAAGCACACCTGCCTCTGTCATAATTTTAAAAAATGTAAACTATAACTTCTGTGCATCATTCATTTCAACATTGATGTATAGCGATACATCCCCTAGTGGGCAGTTCAGAGGTAACGAGGCACAAACTTGGTGACAGAGAAGGTGATGGTAATAATAAGCAATTACTGAATGAGGTGAAATATGATGAGTCTTTTTTTTGTTTGTTTATTTTAAGCGAGTGCCCCGACCTCTCCACGAGAAATGATGAATCTGAAGGAGCGGAAGACAGACTACGAGTTGACCGGAACTAATCCTGGTTACCATGGTAGCAAGGGCGAACACACCTCCAGGAAGGACACCATGGCAGGTACAGCTTGGGCAACACAGACCTGTCCTTATTGTCTACGCTCACAGTAAAACATTCAACTTTTATCCTTCCTGTAAAACAGTGGGCAGGTGCAGAGACTTTGTTCCTGCTGCTTTCATCAGATGATGATATGCACATTCATCTGAACCACTTTGTGCGGTTACTGTCCTTGCTGTGTGTTCATTACCTGAACGCATGCAGGTGCTTGTTTATCCAGAGTGTTTACCTGAATATAGACACAATGAGTCCAGCTAATTCACAGACACATTTCTCCCACTCAGTACAGACACTTGATGCATTCATGAACCTGTTCTCATATGTGTGCAGCGCAAATCTCCAGTGGAACTGCCACGCTGTTCCGGGGTGCTTACATGTCGCCCAGTGACGACCTCAAACATAACCAGGTAAGCAGTTTTTACCAGCTGAAAATACACTTCACCACCTCACGACTCAAGGTGTCAGTCTAAGTCTGTGTGGAAGTGGTGTCTAGTAAGAGACATATAATTAACAATTATGTAATATGATTAACACCTACACTAAAGCAAATAATTGTTTTTGTATATACAGTCAGTATAGAAAATAATGACCCCTTCAAAATATTTACTTTTTTTGCTTTGCGGCCTGAAATAATTTATGTCTGGTACAACTGGTTGCCATCACACATCACATCATTTTTTGAATGGTGTCCACCTGTCTGCAGTGCAAATATCAATATCTAATTACAAATACACCTACTCCTGAAAGGTCGCACATTATTAGAGAACATAACAAACATTATAAACACCAAGGCCCTGTACAAAGTTAGGAAAAAATGTCAATTGGAGTTTGGTTATTTAAAGAAATAAAAAAAGAAAAGAAAAGAAAAGAAACAAGCCCTGTTCATCACCCTGATAACACTAGCATCGAGGTAAAGCACGGTGGAGATCACATCTTATCGGGGGATGCTTATCATTACAAATACAAAACTGCATGTACTGTTTGCTGTAGAGATTTTTAATATATGTAGGTGTCACAATCGTGCCCAGCCCTGAGACTCGGAGAATAAAGTAAATGACAATTTCTCATGTTATTTATTTTTGTCCTTCTGCTATCAGGTATCTGCTCAAGGTAATGCATCAGAGGCCTACCCTCCCTTCCAGACTCCTCCAGGAGCTAATTTCGAAGAGAATTATTATGAAGACCAAGCGCACCAGCGCCCCCCGGCCCCCGCAGACGGCACCCTGCACCTCGGCCTCAAGTCCACCGGCAACTACGTGGACTTCTACTCAGCCTCTCGGCCTTACAGCGAACTCAACTATGAGACGAGTCACTATCCCGCCTCACCCGACTCCTGGGTGTAGAGGCAGTGGGCAGGGCTGAGGTTCGAGGTTAAAACACGCAGACAGAAACCAGCCCGCATGTGCATGAACACTACCGGACACACTCACACACCAACACACACCTTGAGTTTGAATGGAAGCTGTTGATTCACAGCGGTGACTGGAGACACTCTCACAGAGCAAATGAAACTGATGACGTTCAAGAGAAAGATTACGGAACATGTTTGTTAAGAAGGAGATCAGAGGTGCAAGGATGGTCCACATATTCGAGAAGCAGTGCAGGAGAACTATAACTGTGATACGGAGGAGATGGGGACATGAAGCACAAGAACATGTCATACGTCAACACAAGCTGAGGAAATAGATCTGACACATTTTTAGGACATCTCTTTGCGTTTGACCCGCTTTTTATGGAGTGCTTTCTTCACAAGGAGATTTTTATCTTTTTGGTTCATTATCTTTATTTTGTAACTCCTCTTTTTAACTTCTTAATTCTAGTGTAAAGTATTTGTTGTATACTTCAGATGTAGATACAAGTTACATTGTGTAAATTACAGAAAAAAAGAAACTGATGTGTACTCCCCTATGGCTCATGATATTATTTTATTTTATTTGGTATATCTGGAAAACAGAGCAAAAGATTGCACACTCATGCATTCAGTTCTGTTGGTAAGAGTGGTAAGAGCTAATTTTTTGGCACCACAAAAAGTAGGCCTTGATTTAAATATGTTTACTCAGACAGTTTTTAAGAAGAAAAACCCTGATATCACCATTCCACACACGGGATGCTCCACTGCCTGGCCAGAGTTTACCAATTAGCATTTTTTTGGCTTTGTTTTGCGCAGGTGTTTTTGTTCTAGAAAGGTTTAGTGACAAGTTGCGCTGAAACTCTGTCATTCCACTATGCTTCCAGTGATCTGTGCTCTGTTTTTGTAAAATGTGCCAAATGTGGTTATCCCTGTACCAATAGATCCAGAACCAACCGTGCTGACGTTTAAGTTTACGTTCATCACCATCATCACTGATTCGAACAATATTAGTTTGTAAATGCCTTTTTTTCTTCTCATCGACACTTCAGTGGCATATAGCCACCCACTGCGACAAGACTTGGATAACAACTGGAGGGACGCAGTTTTTCGGAACTACTGTCCCTTCGAAGATGTATAATTCATTTATGCTGTGTTGTAATATAGATGACTCAGCTTTTTTATTTCTTGAACCCGGTGGTTTTTAAGTTCATCGTAGACTAAGCTGTCAATAGATTATGAATATATATTATATAAATACAAATATATAAATATATATATAAATATATTCTTTTTATGTGCCGATGTGGATGTCACCTAATGCAGCAACTTTGTAAATGAAAAAATACATGTAGGATTTTGTTCACGTTTCTTCTGATCCTAAATTTCCTCCATGCTGTTGCCCTCCTGTTGTCATGTTGTTACTGTGTGAAGCAGGTGAGACCAGGGCTCCAGACACCCAGAGCATTGATGCAGCCAGGTTTCTAACACAGAAACGGTGCTACAACACACACACCACACACACACACCACACACACACACACACACCACACACACCTTTTTGCATCCTGGATAATGTGTTTGCAGTTTAATGTATTTTAGACCCTTTTATGAACGTGTTTCATCCCCAGAGAGAAATTGAAGCCTGCTCATGTTTATAAAAAATTAAAAATAAAAAAACAACAAAAAAAATGAAACACTGCAAAAATTAGCTGCTAGTCTAGACATGCTCTTAGAAAGAGTTATTTTGAGTTACAGTTTCCCCTGCTCCTTTTATCTCAGGATATCTTATATTGGTTGTGTAGTGGCTCGGACAAAGATCCTTCCCTCAGACTGCAGGCCAGACTGAAAGACACTAAGAGCAGCAGTCATGGCCTCTGATTAAGCTCTCATTTAACCTGAAGTAGTTGAGGACGAGTTCTGAAGTGTGGCGGTAAGCCCTGGTCTTCCCTCCATATCATTCTGAGCTTAGAGGTGACTGTCAGAGGCAAGGAACCAAATGATAATCCACTGAATTTTGTCTCACATATCTTTCAGCACTATTAATAGTAAACGTCGGGGGTGAAAAAAAAAACATGCACAGAGTATTTGTGGAAAAAGTAGACATGTCTGAAGACTTGTATTGGAAATGTAAGTACATTTTTCTGTTGCTAGACCAAGTGTTTGAGAGAATTGTGAACCTTTTTATTGCCAGATTGCAACTGCTGTAAGATATAAACTGACTATCAAATCATTTTGTGTGAATCATTATTGCTAAAAGCTTTGCCTTTGGTAAAATCCATCCAGAAATGGACCTTTTATAGCTGTAGCATATTTGTAACACTTGAAAAGTTTTGATACTGATAAGGATATTAGTCACAGTGATTCACAAAGGTAAGTTCTACATCTGGTTATGGTTGTACAGTCGACTATTGAGTTCCATGGTGAGAAGTTGAACTTGCAGTATGTTTCTGTAATCATGGTATGTTGCCTAACAGATGGACAATATATACCGTAAGTGTCAATCTCTGGCCCTCGGGCCAAATCTGGCCCGCTGTTACATTTTATGTGGCCCGCAAGAGCTTTCAATTAATATGACTATCATGCATTCTTTGCATCGATCATTACCATGAAACCTAAGTCGTCATTCTTCCACTAGGTGGCGGCAACCTATTTCAAGTAAACAACTAGTCGATCATGATCCAAGAAATATTGCATGCTAACTTGATGATGCTAAGCCCTTTTAAAATCGATGTTCAGTGATTATTCAGCTCTCGATCATCTTTAAATTTAATGACGTGTCCCTCAGTGAAAATGAGTCTGACACACCTGTATACAGTGTACAACTAATAGTATGTGGCCACCTGACCACCACATCTAAAGTTGTTCCTCACACTCTTGTCACAAAGTTGAAATCACATGACTGTTTGGAATGACTTTGTATGCTGTAGTATTCCCTTCACTGTAACTAAAGGGGTCCGAACCTATTCCAGCATGACTGTGTCCAAAGCAAGGTCGCACTCAGTGCTCACTATCTCCAAAACTGAAACTCTGATCATAAATTAATATTTACTTAATGTTATGATTTGTTAATCATTAACAATCATATCTGGAGATGCAGCAAATAATAAACATATCTCATGATTCCTCAACACTCATCCGTCCTGCTTTGCACACTGTATTTATGTATGGTATGATGTATTCCAACTGAATAAGGGTTCAGAACAATATGCTGATGAGGTAAATGAGAAATTATGCATGATTATTGCCCTTTCTAATTGCCTAGATATTCATCTCTGTTGTTAATTTCAGTGTGATAAGAACATATCAGGGAGTAAGAATTAAGATATAATTACAGGGCCACCCACTGGGAGAATGAAGATGAGAATATTCCTGGGTTAGATGCTGTGAGCCTGTGCCATATATGTAGCAATGTCTAGGTGTAATAGCACCCCCTACTGGACCCAAGGTTAACTACAAATCTCATTCACAGTTATTCTGATTACTTGTATTCAAATATTACCAGCCTGCACCAGTCAAAACTGTTTGCTGTTTAATAATGAAAAGCATTTGAACAACACTAGCTGTTGTTAATGTGCAATAAAAGAGCTTAAAAGCTGTTTATGTAATCTCATCCATCTCATATATGTTCCTGTAAAAGAAATAACAATAAGAATAATCTAAACGATATACAACTAATAGTAATTTATCATACTTACTAGAAGATTCACCATTAAAACATTGATATTAACTGTATTATTATAAATAACTTTATTATTACAACAGTATTCACACTATTAAATAGGTTACAGCTCATATCTGGAAAGATGCTATTCCGGCTGGCATGGTGGCCTAGCAGTTAGCACATCTGCCTCACAGCAAGAAGGTTAGAGTCCAGGGCTCAGTGAGCTGTTTCTGTATAGAGTTGCATGGTTTTGTGTGCGTGTTGGTCCCGTGACACTCTGGCGAGCTGTTCAGGTTGTACTCCGCCTGCACCCAGTGTTAGCTGAGATAGGCAAGCGACCCTAGAAGGATTAAGCAGTTTGGCGAATGAATGAAGAACTCCACAAGCTATTGGACACAGAAGATTGATGAGAATTACACAGGAAGATTTGACAAATCACATACAATGTCCATGTTGGCATCATCTGTTCTAAACATTAGGAAGCCTCAGCTTGTTGTTTTGCTTTTCCCGCTCTCTTTCCTTGTACTTCCACTTGGGCACCAGCAGGTACTGTGAATCCTTGCATTGCTTCCTGTCAGGTGTGTAGGTTGGAGGTGGAGACTTGCACAGGCGTACTCTGGGCACCACCAGCCCTGGGCACACACTTCTTTTGCGTATCCTGTGTAGCGGCAGCAGGCTTTTTCTCCGCAGTGTCATGCTGGATGCCAAAACTGCATCTGGAAGCGTTGGCACTTGAAACCTGGCACACTGCTCCTGTTTCTTGGAATTCAATGATGTACAACCATTTTGGAAGAGACGCTTATAGTTTTCCGGGGTCTTAAGATCCTTCACCCGCTTGTTCTTGCCCCGCAGGATATCTGGAACAGCTGGTCGATGTTTGCCCACAGATGGTGGGCTGCCTGGACATACTGTGCTGCAGGCAGTGGCCACAAGTGGACTTGCTAATGCTGTGGTCAGGCGCACCATATAGTCAAGCACACCCTCTTCCAGAGGCTCCATCCTCATCCTGAGGTTGAAGGTACCACACATGCACTCTGACAGCTGCCTCCAGCATGGTTGGGGCTCCTGTGCCTGGTACACTAGCTGAAACAACTTGGGCCACTCCATGCAGAATGAGTCACAGAATTGCTCAGCACATGGCCGGGCGAGAAGCTTCTGCATCATTCGTGCTGTCTCATAACGGCCTGTCAAAAGTGCCCACTCAATCGGGGTCATCTTACGCCCGTAGTCCCTCACCTCAATATCTGCACCTGCAGGAGACAGAGATCACAAAATATCAAAGCACACTATCTGAAATCACTGTGTAGGAAATGTTAGTGACCAGGTACAAAGTTCTAAGTGAACAGGCATGTTAAACGAATTAGGCCATTAGGCCAACTAGACACTTGAAGGGATTTTCAGATTTATATAGGTTTTGATGTTAAACCCAACAACAGAGGGTTTCCTTTTCAGAAGGGCCCTAAATAGGAAACACATAAGCCATAATATTAAAACCACCTGCCTATTACCTTGTATTACCTATTACTTGTGTCCAAAAACAAAACGGCTCCAACCCATCAAGTCAAGGATTCCACAAGACCCCTGAGGTAATGCTGTGGGATCTGGCACCAAGCAGTTCACAGTACATCCTTTAGTTCCTAACCTTTAGTTAGCAAGATTTGAATTTGTTTGTCGTTTGTAACATGGTTTAGACTCCATGGTTTGGACTTGTTTGACCAGCACATCCCACCGATGGAGAATTTGAAGAATGATTTTCCTCCAACATTCCTGAATAGTTTTTGCAATTCTATTGTGTTAAGATGAATATGCTATTAGAGAACACTGTGACTGGTCTGCAGCTATGTAGCTTCATATATAGCAATCCACAATGCACTATCATAGCTAGCATTAACAATTTCAACAATTTCTTCTCTTCTGTTGGATCAGAGGACACGGGTTAGCCTTGACTTCCCATGCGCATAAAAGGAACACCTTACAAGGCCTATGTATTGGAGATGAATAGACCCAGTCGATAAGACTTTTTACTTGCTGCCTAATACATCCCACTCCTCGGCTGGTGCCTCTGTAATGAGATACTTAACAATCATTCACTAAATGTGAGGTGGATGTTGCTGAAGTCTATTTAGTCCAGTATACTAAAAAACAAAGCCCACAGTGAAACAATGGGCTCTCTGTGCACGTGAGAGCAGGTGCATAAGACCTGTGTAACTGTGTCTCTTTAACTCTATTCAAGAGTATTAGTAAATGGCACATGGAAACAAAGAAAAGCCAACAAAAATTAGAAATTTTAAATTCAGAGTTTCGTACATATTACACAGATATGTTAGTAAAGTGTGTTTTTGTACATATATGTTTTAAAAAATCCAGTAGAGAAATTTTATTTTACTCTTTATTATGACCCCTGGACTATAGTGGAATCCACTGAATTTTGAAATAATGCTACTCTCTTTCTGCTCAAGTGAGAATACTGAGATACAATACCTGACATCATGAGGGCTCGTACACAGTTGGCACGGCCCTGCACGGCTGCTTTCATAATGGCGGTGAAGCCGTGACAGTTCCTGAGCTCAATGTCCACCCCAGAAAAGTAGTTCAGTAAAAAGTTGGTGATCATAATGTGACCTAAATTTACAAAAAGGATATAGATATTGTAATATGCAACAGAAGAATTTTAGATACGAACCTCAATGTCTGAACCTCAGTCACAAACATAAAAAACTGGTGTCAAATGCATGTTTTATTTTATTTTATTATTTACATTTTTCCTATGCCTTCATTTATAAATAGTTCTAATCGTTGTACCTGCTTGGGCAGCCGTCATAAGAGCTGTGTTGCCCTCGCTGTCTTGCCAGTTCACGTCCACATAGGGACACTGTGAGAGAGCAATGACGACATCCACATAGCCCTCATAACATGCCACGATCAGACCAGTCTGGGAATCACAAGCATAGCACTGTAAAGGCTGCAAGAGAAGGGTTACAATCCCTAGAGACGGCCTACAGATCAGGGATTAGACAGGGATAGTGCAAGGTCAGTAGATCCTCATAAGATGGTGGTGTTAGTGGGCTGTGTGAGTTTAGAGTCATTAAAGAGTCACACAAAGTTGGATCACAAAATGGAGAACATGAATAACTTGTATGTAGGCATGCAGAGTTGTGAAATCGGTAACAAATCGCAAAAACATGAAAGAGGACCAGAGGGATGAGTCAGGGGTTCTGGAGTTCATTCCAGAGTAGAAACCTGCAGGGAGTCACTCAAGTGCTCAACACTGCATAACCAGAAATGACTGCCTGCTGGCTTTTACACTGGAACAAACACTAGAACCCATGACTCATCTGCCTGGTCGGGTTGTTTATGTTTGTAACAAACTCCATCCTGAGTTTAAAGAGCTGCACTGCTGATTAATTAAACTAGAATAAAAAAGAAGCATAAAGTCCTACAGATTTGCGTTATAAAGAAGACTGAAAACTACAATGAGGTGTCGAGTGTGAGTAATGGGGAGGAATTACATCAGGTGAGCTGCTATTCATAGATCTGAATGATATTAAGTGAGATTTGTATTCTGACCTTTATGTTATACTTCAAATATAAATGTAATGTAAGTAGACATTACATTGTCCTGCAGGAGAATATCAACGAGTTCATGGTTCTATCAAACAAAACCCCAAAGTGGCATTTTACATAGTGTTCATTTTCATGAACGCTTAAGGCGATCATTACTCAAGTCTGGAAAGACAACAGAAATGGCAGAAGACAGTTGGAAGGCAGATATAAGGAAATTATTATTCATGAAATATAGCAAAAGACCCGATCCCAAAGGATACAAAATGATCTTCCATATTAATCTAACAGAACTATAGAACGCCATTAAACATTTATAGATTGTGTTTTAAAACTCTATCGGTTTCATTTCAGTCATGGATTTAAATATTTATGATTTATCACCTTATTAAGGTTCTTTTAGAAGAATAATAGTATCAGGTTTAACTGTGCCTTAGGAGTGGTGTTTGCCAGTGAAGGTGTTAAACAGCCAATGGAAGCTTTAGATTTAATACAGACTACAGGATCAGCATTCGGAAATGAGTACAATGGTGAGGTGACCTTCACATGTACTCAAGGCTAGGGCTCCATATACGCTGCTCATGCACTTTAGTACTTTGTTGCACCACCTGCTTGATTACAGCTTGTAACACCATGGAATGGTTACTTCAGTTGGTCCGGTCGAGGCACAGCAACATTATGTGTTAAAAAATTTAATCAGCTGATGACCTGAATGTACTGAATGATCAGGTTTCACATCAATGGACTTTTTCTTCCCTGGTGGAATGGATATAAAACTGTACGTCAAATAGGGAAAGAGTGGTTCACGGAGCAAGTGGAATCACTTTACACATGAACTGAGAACAAGGAGTCCTGACCTTAACCTTATTGAAAGCCTTTATGCTGTGCTGGGGCGGCACGGTGGCATAGTGGTTAGCACGTCCGCCTCACAGCAAGAAGGTCCTGGGTTCAATTCCCAGTTCGGGTGTTTCTGTGTGGAGTTTGCATGTTCTCCCCGTGCTTGTGTGGGATTCCTACTTCCTACTTCCGGTTTCCTCCCACAGTCCAAAAACATGCACAGTAGGCTAATCGGCTGTTCCAGATCACCCCTAGGTGTGAGTGT